>CM076726.1:20674493-20765084 GCA_038501795.1 Pseudopleuronectes americanus | reverse complement strand
GCCTGTATAATGTGTATATGCTTAGCGAATCGTTTGAAATTATTGCTAGAGGAGACCTCGGAGAAGAGATGTACTACATACATTCACCTCTGCACTTATATGATAGTCCTCTGACAAGTTGCAAAAGAACGTTGAAGAGTCGAACTGATCATAATCTACCCGACTTGACTCCCAAAATGTGATCAGGTTCCTATCCACTGGTAAGTTGAACGAATTAAGTATCACAGATCGACATGACTTTTAATTGATGCATGAATACAAGTAATTTTATTGCTGAACCCTTCTGTCTTCATAATGATTATGTTACTTCAGATGACACCTTCCTATCAACTGCAACAGCAAAACAAAAACACACAATAGTCTTAAATTTAATCTAGGTTGTCTGAATTCGTCTTCTGTAACTGCCATTTTGACAATGCTGCAACAGAAATGTAAGTGAATGACTAGAAAAGAGATATCAACCATATTTATTATTCCTTCTCGAGAATAATCAGATCCCTTTTCTAGATGAATTATATCCCTTAAGTACAAGAGTTAAATAAAAACAATTCAGCTGGATTTTATGCTTGGGTATATTGTATACTCAATTCAGAATTCACAGGGGAATATAATATTGCTTTGAAATCTATTTTGTCAATGATTGTGCTTCTAGGACGATTCTGGAAGATGTCGATAATATGGAATACTTATAGAAAAACTTGTTCCGTTGTCTCAAATCACTCATATAAGACAAGCCATTAAATCATTCTCCAGATGTCATTACTTTCAGACATAGCCAGTCTATAATTTACTTATATTATACTAAATATGTCTCATCTCATCGTGGTTTCTTACACGGGTGCAGACTACTGGGAGATAATAGGCGTCTCATGGACTTTCCTGCTGTCTGGTGATACATAAGTGAGGAAAGTGGTATACGGTTGGGGTCTAGAGACACGTAAATCTCATCCCGTGCATACCATCAAATTAAATACCACATTGTGGAAGGAGTATGAGGGGGAGCGAAAGATAGGGTTTTCCCGGTCGAAATTTGAGCGCCAGAGTTTGAACAAAAACAATCCTCAGCGAGGCCAGGGAGGCACGGGGGCGAAAGGGAGGAAAACGTATGGTTGTTGAAAAGTTAGTATTGGATCCAGTCACGTACGTGGATGGTCGTGGTTACTATGATTTGTTAGAAAGTACTAGTGATGTCTGTCAAATATTCTTTGCCCCCCCCCCCCCCTCCCCCAATATGTGTGGTTTACATAGAGGATTTTTTTTTTGAGATATTCCCGCCGATTACTATATTCATTTTCCACTCATGAACTTGCGTGCTCGTCGTGTAAAGACACATCCCTTAGCTACCTATGAAGTGAATCCTACCTGACATGGTAAGGTATATATTTCTGTTACTCTTGTTAAGAGCTAGTCCACAGGGAGGAGCCCTTCGGAAGACGTTTAACAGCTCCAACTCTTTATCCACTTCACCAACCAGATTGTGTGCAGGTCTCATCAATATGTAGTAATATGGGATTTCAAAATGGCACCTAAGACTTTGCCATTAAAGAGCACCAAAATGAACACCCTACAGCGTTGAAAAATCACTACGTAACTTGGGATTCTAGTGAGTATTGTCATTCTATCGCCATACGATGGCTATAACAGATATTGATAACCTGAACCCGGTTATCTGCCCTTTTTTCCAGAGCCTCTCACAGATGGAAAGTGCTTGCACTAATGCATCGGAAACCTAAAACTTATACTCAGGGTGTGATTAAGTTGAACCAAAGTCTACAGTATACACCTATTATACCTACTACAAACCATGTCTAAAGCTGAGCTTTTAAACAAAAAACCCTTACTCCCAAGAAATAGTACTCGTTTTGATTGCCAGATGCAAAGACGAGTTGTTCAAAGAGAAGTCGAAAATCGTCCCAGAAATAGGAATCACCCAAAATCCCGAAACTTAACATCCTATAGAAAAGGACAATCACTTAATTTAATACTATGTGAACGGATGACGTGGCCTCATTCAATTGGCAATCTGGAAATCTGTCGTCATATTAAAGCTTGAGCAGATCGCATTCATGCTCCAATCATTAATGTTGTAGCTTAATACTGGCTCAAACTTTGGTGCTTGACTTAAAACATTCCCTCTGATATGCAGTGAGCCTTCGTAAAAAAAAAATAAAAAAAAAAAAAAGTGTTCTCAATAAGAAAACCGGAGCGGACGTCTCTGCTAATTTTATGCTCATTTGTGTTACACAAATCTTTACTGTATGAATTCCATATATCGTGGTCCTGTTGTTTTCGCTAGTGGGCCGAAGTCGATAAGTACTTTCGCAGGGTAAAAAATCTCAGTTATCCACTTTTCTACCAAACTGGACCTACAACAACAGTCTGCGTTTGTTGCTGATACCCTTCGATTCTTCATCCTGCACACACAGGTTCACGCCGGGCTCTCGCGCACACACACACACACACACACAGACACACACACACACACACACACAGACACACACTTCAACAGTTGGCGGTGAGAGAACCCGCCAGCGTTTAACGATTGTCCCTTCAGCTGCAGCCTGGAGCTCGTGTGAACCGGGCTTCCTGTAGATCCTCAGACTGCAGTGATCATTCTGACCTGCGTGAGGGCGACGGTTCAACGCCCTGTGTGATCGCTGCCTCGGAAATCCATCGCCTGTAACTGCTGCTGCCGTGTATCCGAATGCAAAACATGCCCCCCCCCACCCCCTAGACAGTCAGTCGGCTGTTTTTTAATTTGCACCTTTTGTTGAATGGATTTTTTATTTGTTTTAATGACCTCACCTTCATGTGACCTCTGGCATTCATTCTCAAAAACAACACAAAAAAGACAACACATCCATTTAGTTTTTTTCTATATGAAAACGATCTTTCCTCCTGATCTCTGGCTGCACATCCTGTTTTGTGTGTGTGAGAGGTTTCTTTAAGCCGGTCGTATTCTTTTTTATTTCCCACTTCTTTTATATCTGCTCCTTCCAGCGTCCTTATCTGAAATCAGAGGCTGGTTTTTAGAGAAGCATCTCTTCTTTGTCGAGCTGGAAAATGAGCGAGAGGAGAAAGAAAAAACACGAAGCAAACACAACAATAAAAAAAGGGTTTTAGCTGTTGCTGTAAAATGTTTCGTCTTTGCTCCTCAACTCTTCATCTCCAGTATCTCGTGGTCGTCTCCTGCAGGATGTAGGTTTCATCCTGCAGGTCTGTGGAAGCAGAGGAACACAGAGGAACGCAGATACAGGAGATATTAACTTCACGCCCTCGGAGAAGTACAGTAATGGAACAATTTAATAACTCGCCCTCTGCCCTAAAGAGCCTGACGTGTTTAGTCCCCGGCTCTCACGTGTGTTCAGAACACTAGAACTGCTGCCCGGCTGGTTAAAGGGCAAACTTTTAACACTGTGAAAAAGGTCAGAGCGGAAAAGCATGAACAAAGTTGACATTCTGTAATTATAGATCTGGGTGTGCTCACGACTCCACTCAGCCAGGAGTCGGCTCAGTTCATATGTGCACCAAGGAGTCAGAGCTCTTCATCCTGGACTCTTTATTATCAATCGCCTTTTTGCCCTTTCCTCCACGAGGCTGTAGGTCTAGATTTTGATTCTCCTGAAGAGACTCGGTCATAGAAAAACCTTCATGAGCCGTCATTCCAGCTTTTAACAGTTTGTACGTGTTTCCCTAAAATCACCAAAAACATGATGCAGCTGCAAGTTTAAGGGTAAAAAGTTGTGTAGTGTTGCTTTAAAGCACAAACGTTAAATAATACTAAGCCAGACAAACGTAACACACAACATGATCCCAGACACCAACATGCCTGAAGTCTCACTCCAACAGGAGCAGCTCTGAGATCAGCCCACATCTCTCATTCCACCCGACACCTCTGTTGTCAGAAGTTCACTTTATTTCATTCTCAAGATTACCTCCCGAGCGGAGTCGTCTTCACTCTTCAGTCTCGACTCCTTCATTTCACACAAATCTCATTTTGCCAAGAATCTGGTCGGATTCAAATCGCATTAATTTCACCAGGAAACAAGATTGTGTTTCTTTGTCCTTTTTGTTGTTGTTGTGCTTTTTATAAATGAATGTAAAAATCTGCAGCCAAGGTAAATGTGTAACCACCTCCAGCCTGTGAGCATCACTTCCTGTGTGGCCCTGTGTGGCACGTTGGTGCAGTGGACGGCACAGTCACAGGTTCAGATCCCGATCGACTGCTCGGGTCTGTTTCTCGAACTCAACCTCACTTGTTCTCTCCTCTGTGGTTTGATCAGTTTCTGGTCTCGGATCAGTTTCACTCATCTCAAACTGCAGCGTCAGCAGAATCATTCCCAACGCAAACTCTATTATCTGTAAACGCTGTTTGACCCAGATCTGTTATCAGCAGCAGAAGCCCGCTGGGTTTCTACAAACATCCCAAAAGTCCCGGAGCAGAGTAATTAAGGGAAATTAGAAGAAATCCTGCAGCTGCAGCGTTTATCTGAGATTCTCTAAACGTCAGGTTCACCCACACGTTTTATTTATTGGACGTCTTCTCCGAGCGCCGCTCTACGTGTCCTGCACAAATCCCCCGTTAGCTAAACTGCACCTTAGTGCTAATGTAGATTATTATCGTGAAGCTCATCTTCTTATGATCAGTGTGATTTATGGTCGTAGTAAAGAATTGCGTTGGTTTAACTTGTCCTTGATTCAATAATTCAGATTTGGATCTAAACATTCTTTGCTCTAGAACCTAGAAAGACTCTGAAGCTGTTTCTCCTCAAGTCTGACTCCTTTACCTGTTTCCTTGAGTTCTAACAAACGTCTTAACACTATTTTACATATGAACTATTATCTGTTAAACGTCTTCTCACTGGCTAACGCGTCGATGTATTTATTTTGCCGTCAGCGCCACCTGCAGGTCAGCAGCGGGTTTGTGTAAAAATGAGATTTGATCCGTTGGAGCCACACAGGGCCAGACGCCCCACAGCGTAGCTTCAGGTTCCTGCTGGTGCAATCCCAGCATAAAAAGGTTTCCAGCAGGAAGCCAGTGGGAGGCTTTTTACTGCCCAGCAGCAGGAAGCAGATGCATGTGTCACCGACTCGCTGGAATCCTCACCGCTGCTTTTACTTTAAGATAAAGAGAATTAATTAACCGCCCAAATATCGGCAGCTGCAGGTTAACGTGACCAGCAGCTTGATGGGACGTGTGTCAATGGCCTGAGTGGAGCCGGGGACCTTTTAGAAGAATGATCCTAACTGAAAGTTCCCGTCTCGATGAGGCAAAGGATTAACAAACGATAAATTTAACGTACAAATGCACCTTTTTGTTCAATGTAGCTGCAACACAGACGAGTGTTCACACACACACACACACACAAACACACACAGCAGCGACAGATCAAAACCCAACGAGCACAAACACAAACCTTTGCTCTGGACTGGACTCAAGGAGGTTGAATCTCTCCTGATCCCTGCGTCCACCAGACTTCACCTCTTTGTGTGAAAACCAGATTTTTCTGATTTACGGCGACAAGCACCTCCTCTTCCTCTTCCTCCTCCTCCTCCTCTTCCCCCTCCTCCTCCTCCTCTTCCTCCTCCTCCTCCGTCTCCTCCTCCTCCCGCTCCCCCGAGCCTCAATATATTTATCGGGTAACACTACCTTTTACCGTGGCCTCCTTTTCCAGCTCGGTCATCTCTGTGTTAACCGATACAAACGTAGAGCAAAATGCATATTTATGGAGTGTTTTTTAAAAACTGGATAAATCCTTATATTCAAAACGCAAGTAGACGTGTTCTGTCCAACACTGGTAATATTTCAGAAATGCTTTGATGCACAGGTTGAAGCGTGAGAACGAGGTCATCGTGAAACCAGACGTTACCCTCCTGTCTTTCTTTGTACAGCGGCATTATGTAAACTGATGAAGTAGTTTGTTAATATGTATAATTTAGCAGTTGCTGTTGGGTTTTCTTTATTTTCGTTTGGTTGTAAATATTGAGAAAGTATTGTGAATGACGTTCCTTGGCTTTTAAAGATGTGACTCAGCAGATTTTTGTATGTATGACGCGGCGTGAAGACGAACAAGAAGCTGAAGATGAACCACGTGTGTCACACCTGAGGACGGTAGCTTAACGAACCTGTAATTACTTGTGTACATAAAAACAAAAAAGAATGACACAACATTTTTGTCAATTATTAAATGTGAAAATCCATCCATGGCTGTTTGTCTTCGTTAACTTCTCATTTCATTTTGATTCATGGTTCCCAGAGGATGAACCACGATGACCCAGCACATCCTCTGTTTGTGTGTTGCCATGGTTTCGCTTTTTGGGGTTTTCAGTGAATAATCTCCTCTTCCTCTTCTCCTCCCTATTCTCTCCCTCTCTCTCTCTTTTCACTACTAATCCCTCTGGCTTCTCTTCTGTTTCTCCTCCTCGTCCCTCTTCGTTCTCCATCCTCCCCTTTTTCCTCCATGGCCTCGATTGCACTCACTCTCCTTTCCTATTCTCTCCATCTTCATTTGTCCTCATTCTTCACTGACCCTCTTTCTTTCTTTTCATCCCTTCTGCTCCTTTTCTCTCCTACCGTCTCTTCCACCCTCTCCTCCTCTTTCTTTCCATCTTCCTTTCACCTCTTTTTCTTCCTCTGCTCCATCTCTCCTCCAACCACCTCCAGTTTTTTCTCATTATCTCGGCCACTCTCCCTTTTTATTACAGATCCATCTTCTCCTCCTGCTCTCCATTTTCTCCTCCTCTCCTCTTTACCTTTCTCTCCCCTTTCCCTTTCTCCTCCTCTCTTCCACCTTTTCTTTCACCCTCTTCTTCATTTTCCTTCCATCTTCATTTGTTATTTTCCTCACTGACCCCATTTCTTTCTTTTCATCTCTTCATCTTTATCTTTCTCTCCTCCTGGCACCTTCTCTCTCTCTATCCCCCCCTTTCCTTCCACTACAACCTATTCCCATATTCTCTCCCTTTTTTCCACTTTTCCTTTCACCCTCTTTTCTCTCCTGCAAAGTTATAATCATGTTTCCCTCTTTAATTCAAAGTCTCAGAAGATCCATCCTCGTCATTTTGACATTCTGCACCCTCATGAAACCACCCTCCTCTTCCTCCTCTTCTACCCTCCTCCTCCTCTTTCCCCTTCTATCCCCCCTTTTCCTCCACCTTACATCCTCTTCCTCCTATTCCTCTTCTTCCTCTTTCTCCTCCTTCTCTACCTCATCTTTCTCTTCCTCCTCTTCCTCCTCTTATTCCCCCTCTTCCTCCTCCTCCTATTGTTCTTCTTCCTCTTTCTCTTCTTCCTCCTCTACCCCCTCCTCTTCCTACTCTCTTCCTCTTTCTACTCTACCTCTTTCTCTTCATCCATCTATACCCCCTCTTCCACTCCTCTACTTCCTCTTCCCCCTCCTCTACCTCCTCTTCTTCCTTTTATTCTCTTCTTCTTCCTCCTTCTCCTCCTCTTCCTCTGGTTCAGAGTAACCACAGATTCTCTTCCACTCCTCTACCTCCCATTCTTCCTCTTTCTCCTCGGGTCATCTTGTCTTTATTACTTTCATCAAACACTCTTTTTAATTATCTTTCCTGTGTTAAGCTGCTTTAGCGTCTGGATGAAACTCTTTCCATCATATTTCAGATATTTGCTGAATCAAGGCAACACAGTGACATGTGATTCTCAGAAACGCTGCATTTGTGTTTTCCTGCAGAGGTTTTTTCTTCCTCTCTGCGTCTCTCTCCTCCTCCTCCTCCCTCCTTCTCTCTCCTCCTCCTCATCCACTCGACAGCTTCACACACACATTAGCTCAATTAGTAAAGAAATCTCGGAGGAGTTTCCCTCGATCCTCCCGCCTCCTCTTCATTCATTATAGCGAGCTGTCAGATCTTGACTTATGACCCCCGGTGCTTGTTAAGTTGACGCTTTCACTCATAAATAATCTGCAGTAAATCCATCGTGGAGCAGAAGAACTTCCTGCTGATCTGCGCTCGCTGACAGGTGTCAAGGGAAATAGTCAATATCACCCAAAATGCTTCTAATAGCAAATAATGTCCCCGGAGGTTTGACTGTAGCATGACTCAGCAGTTTTCTGTTTGAGAACGGCTGTCATATCCTACGAGATTTTACCGACCTGCCTGGAAATGAACATCCTGTCACATGACAGGTGCAACGATCAATCAATTAACTAACTTGTCAATCAACAGAAAAATTATTAATTAATCATTTTAGTCCTTTTTCCCCCTCATATTTCATCTTCTGCAACATCTTTATAACAAATCAATCAATTAATTTAGACATTAATGAGTAATAAGGAGAAACAATAGATTAATTTCACTTTTATACCAAATTGTTAGAATTTACCTTCATTTAAAAAACTTGTAGTATCACATTTAACTGGTTCTAGTTAAATTCTACTTTATTTAGGTATTTTCAAGCCTTTTACTTGAAACATCACTTCATCAATGATGGTATAAGTACTTTTAATTAAGAATAAGATTTAAATACCAGCTCCGTCTCAGCTAAATAGTTGTAAACGCTTAAAATCCTCTCCAAATAAATAACATGAATTATTGAACACTAGCGACAAGTAGTTTGAATTTAATTAGCTTTAAATATAAACCTGTTGTAAGAGTAATAAAAGTTCCTACAGACCCCAGTGTGAATGATATTAACTTTGAGATCTTCAGTCAAACCAACTTTAAAAGAAACGTTTATAAGCTTCTGTCAAACTTTGCACCTCCATCCTCGAGTCGGTGTAACTGATGTCAGCGACTGAAGAAAACTCTGCAGCAGGAAACAGTCGTTACCTCGTCTGTGACTCGGTGCTGATACGATGCAATGCTGATCTCATTCATCACTTTATTTATTTATTTATATTTACCGAGCCGTTAACAAGACATCGGTCAACGGGCGCTTTGCAGGAAGTTTCTCTCAGTCCAACAGAGTTCCCCAGTTCTTCAGCCCCGATGTGGTGAGTTCAGTAAACCTCTGAGGAGGAGCTGGTGTTTCCAGTGGTGTTGCTCTGTGTGTCAGCAGGATAATGCAAAAACTAGAATCTATATTAAAACTTGGTAAAAGGATGAAACGCTGGCCAAAGGAAATCCGGTTCAGACAAAAAGGGCTGAGCCAGGAATTTATTTATCACTTATTTGAACATTTAAATGCATTTTTTTTGACATTTTCACCAATTTCCCAGAGAATAACTTTTGTGTCTTGATGAAAAATGGGCTGAAATCCAGATTGAGTGGATTTAAATGTGGATTCCTTTGGTGGAAACAAGCTCCTCTACTGTTATAATGATTTTAAGTGTCTCACCTGTTGCTACGAGTCACACGTGGTGAATATTTAAGTTTTCATCAGTGCTGTTTGTTGATATCACGTCCCACTCTCAACACGTACTCATTCTTCCTGATGCAGCCTCGTCCCGGTAGAAGAACCAGTTCTGACGGCCTCACGTCAGTTTGTGTGTCTGTGTCTGAATCGAGTTCGAACAAACAAACTCTCTCTCTCTCCTCTCGTCTTTTCTTTTACATCTTGAAGGTCAGTTTTACAGCTCGTGCTCCCGGAGCTTCTCAGAGGAATCTGCTTCTCCTCCTCGGTCGACTTCCCTTCAGCCAACGAGTGATGAGCGGCCCCCGGACGGCACAGATCTGTGATAACAAGCTAAACAAACACACAACACCGTGATAACAAGCTAAACAAACACACAAAGCTCTGCAGTGAGGACACAGCTCAGCTTCTCTCACAGGTTTATATTTCTACCTCCAATCTAATGTGCCGGAATCGCTCCTAATGGAAACTGCTGATTGACCCGGTGGGTTGAATTTCACCCGTCAAATTTAATCTATTTTCATTTTCTGCTCGGTAATGAAAACACTTCCTCTCCACATGACATATTTACTGGTGATGGTCTGATCATATATTTTTGGATCATTTCCTTCAATACGTTCATTGACTAATTTCTCTTTTCCTGTTGACAGTCAGAATGACCTGTTATGATTTAAACCTGCAGTGAAGAAGATGAATGTTTATTATAAGAGACAGACGGAGAAGTTCTGAAGATGATAGAAGTATCCAGGGTCTGTCTTCACTATGTCTATAGATCATTTCCAGTGACGTCTGTGCTGCTGAGAGCTGGCAAATCTTTTATTTCTGGATCTACGTGTCAAAGGTGAAGAAATCACAAGTTAAATGTTCAAAACCAAATGTTGTGTCTTTGGTTTCAGACCCGTTGATGTTCCTGCTGCTGCTCAGACGTTCGGCTGCTCAGCTGCAGAATGTGGGACGGCAGCAGGTCTGTCCCACGAAGCCCACGACCCAGATCCCAGAGAGCCGCCCCAATTCCAGCCTCCAGATGTGAAGCACACCTGGCACACGGGAAACTGGAGTCTGACTTTGTCTCAGCACGATGAAGCGATGTGGAGTCGATGTGTTTAACGAGGTCGGGTAGAAGTTTCTGTTTTCCACCTGACGCCGTGTTTTTACCCGGCTGCAAAGTTCCTCAACTCCGCCGCCTCAGGCAAGAAGAAACACAAATCTGCTGCAGCTCTGTTTCCACCAGGGGTCTCATTTATTCAAGTTCCTGATGCACAAGTTTTCACTCAGAGTTGTGCTTTGTAAACTTCTGATGTCAGAATCAACCTGTCTGTTATATTTCTCTCTGTCCAACAGCAGAAGCAAAACTTTGGATAAAATCATCTTTATTATTCCCCCAAGGTTTGAATGTAGTAGACATCATGTGTGTGGTATACACTGTGTAGTATATACAATATACGACAACGCGGCCTGTGTGCGATGAGAGGAGAAGGTCGTTCCTCGACAGGTGAAATGAGTCAGAATCCATTTACAGAGTCGTCTTTATTTGCAGGAAGTGACACGTGTCATATCGGGGGGGAAGCCGTCCGTCACCTCAGAGGACACGCCCCCCCCCCGCCGACTGAGAAATCACAGCACGAGTCAACATGGGGCGACAGAGGAATCAAACCCCCGTCACCAGGGAACCACACAACCGCCAGGGACTCGAACGTTTGAAGGGTCGGTTCATTCAAATCAGGAAACTGAGAGATTTCCTCCCTCACATCTCGTGACGCTGCAGAGAGAGTTCATCTGAATCTGACCGGGCGACCGGGAGATATCACAAAACATCTGGACTCAGAGTCCAAAAAATAATAACTTTATTTATACAGCAAAGCTCTAATCACACATGTTGAACTTTAGTGTGAACAGATTGTGTAAAAACTCTTCTTCTCTCTTTGCAGAGAAGTTTGTCGCCAATTTATCTTTTATTTGAGACTGAAATGACCGAGTTTAATTTTTGAACATGTTATAATAAACTATAATAAAATGGGGACTAATCAGTATTTTGCATTAACACTGGGTCAAAAATACCAACATTGCTTCAGAGACGTTATAAAATCAGTAAATAAAGCAGCTGATGACGTTCTCGCTCTCCGTCTTTGTGTTTGAACGAAAGCGGTGATATCACAGATCCTGGACCAGTGCCACTGAACTCTCTGCATGTTCAAACACCATTAAGAGTGAAGTGAGGAAACCCCGACCCTTTAAAACCTCCGTCTCAAATCCCAAAGGGGCCTCAGGATGAGCTCCTCGTGCGTTGATCAAGGTCCAACAGGAAGTGGAACGTGTCACTTTCAGCAGCTGAAATCCAAATCTGCTCCGAGTCGTCTGTGTGAACGTGTCGGAGCAGATTCCCATGAACGTTATGAGCCAAGAGAGAATTTCTTTTCACTTTTTTTGTACATTTCCACAGATTTCCCTGCAGCTGATAATTCATGGATCTCAATAAAAACTCTTGATATCGATGAGTGTTTGTGTCTCGACTGAATTTAAAGGACCAGTTCGGCCTTTGGAGCCGTTCAGGTCTAAAAATGCTGTTTAACAAATGGTTGTTTTCTTCAGATGAAAGTGACACTTTCCTCAAACTCTCACCAAACAGAAAACACAAAAAACAGATTTGTGCTTTTCACATCTTTACAAACACGGGTCCACACACACGTCTGTTCTCTCTCTGCAGCAAAGTCCACGTAGATTTTAAAAAATAGAAACTTGTCTCCGTGTTTTTGTTGCTTCTCCTAAACCAGGTCATTGGTTCTTATTATTTATTTTTTTTTACATTTCTGAAAAAAGGAACAGATTCAAACCTTTGTTAGGCCTTCACACTTAAAGCTTAATGAACGAGTATATGAAGAGTCTCCTTCCAAAGTGAGGTAACATCCACTGATGTGAAGTGATTGAAAGCTTTAAAAAGAAATGACATCACAATACGCTTAAGGCTAATAACAAAATAATAACATAATAATAATAATAAGTAACGTAGGTCCTCGTTTGATAAAACAAAACATTCACTGATTTCAAGGATCTTCTTAATCTTAACTTTCAATCACATTCTTTTCTACAAAATTATTCGGCAATAAACACAAATTAAAACACAAAAAACAAACAGACTTTCATCGTGATTCATTTTAACGTATTGAGAAATAAAACATTGATTAAAATCATAATAAAAAGGTGGCGTCTAAATCAAGAAGCAGACTGTGAGCACACACACGAATCCACCTTAAATCTGACACTTCATCACAGATCGTCTGAGAGAAAAGTCTTAACATTTATATTTTTTTCTTTTACATCAAGGAATGTTCAAGGACAGAAAGTGTCATTTTTTTGTTGTAGTATATTTATATATCTATATATATTGTAATAGATTTGCTGCACTGCGTCTTCAGTGTCTGTAGCTGTACACGATCTGAACCCTCGTTCCCCCGATGAGCAAAGTCTGCATGAGTGTCGTCTGGGACAGTTTGTGTGTTTCTTTTGGGGCGTGAGGCGAGAGAATGAGGTGTGTACTTCCTGGTTGTTTGTCCCCAACCTCCCACCCGTGGTGCGGTCACAGCTGGTGGTCATCTCACGGGCGTGGGCCGCACATCACAACACATCTGCTCCGAGTCATGATTCACAAAAAGAGATTAAATGTGATTTTTGTGAGGGAGAGGGACCCTTCACCCCGTCATTTGACACATAGAAATGGCTGTTTCTCTCTCTCCCCTCGCACCCCCACCCTCCCTCCCCCCCTCCGGGTCAGGAGTAGTGTCCGTGGAGGCCCAGGTGAGCGAGGCCTTGTCCTAGTCGGAGATCAGCAGAGCGGCGAGCAGCAGCAACCAGCCGAGGCCGAGCAGCCGGGTCGGGTGGACGGGCCCGGAGCCGCCGTCCGACAGGCCCGGGGACGGGGGGGGTGGAGTCGCCCTCGTTGTCCCACAATCTGCCGTTCTCGTTGACCTGGAGGGAAACAGGAGAGAATCGAGGTCATTCAGCCGCCGGCAGGTTCTTATCAGGACCAGCAGCAGGAGAAACAAACTGATCTGTGCAACATGAAGGAAGGAAGAAGCTGAATTGATTTAAACGGAGAGTTCTCTGAAAATGTATTTAATATTTGGGTGAACTATTCCTTTAAGATGTTACGATTTACAAACGGGTTCATTCTCCGACTTCCTGTCAAACTTGGTTTCAAAACTTCACCTGATGAATTCACCACCAGGAGAGAAGACTTCATTCAAAGAGCAGAACCTGATTAATCATGATTCTCTCTGAATTCCTAAAACTGCTCCAACGATTTTTACTTTCAGATTCTTAAAAAATAATCCTAATTGCTTCTCCTCAGTCATTTGGAGAAGCATTATTTCTAAAGCCCATATTCACAAATCACAATTTGTCTCCAAGATCTTAACGAGGTGCGACTTCCTCTGTTCTTTACCATCGACAAGAGTAAAACCAAATTCAAGCCGTATTAAACAACACAGAAACCTGAGAGAGACATGTGTGATGGATTCATTCAGACGTTAAATAGAAGCTGTGTGTGGCAGTGAGGCATCAAAACGTCACATTATATAAATGCCGTAGTATATAGTAAGAAATACAATATCTTTAGTCTAAAGCATCAAAAAAATGTAAATGTCACAGTTCAGTCGGTCATAAAAATATATTGTAGGAAGTCACCAGAAATGTCACAGTATAATATAGTGAGTCATTAAAATGCCATCGTTTAGTAAAACATAAAAACTTCAAAGTGTTGATTCAGGAGAGGACGTGTCGCCCTGGAAGATCAAAGGCTGTTTCCATGGTTACTTCATATTTTCCTCAGTGACAAGTGAAAAGAGTTTTCTGTTGATCAGGTGACGTCCACGTGACTCCTCCTCCTCTAGGTGGCGCCGCCTCAGACCCGGTGAGGCGGCGCCACCGAGCCGGAACAACGCTGCGTGGGATAAATCACAAGCCCCGAGGCCGGAACATGTAATTTGGGCTCTTGGCTCCTTCCTTCACTTTTTCCCTCTGGAAATAAAGCGAGTGGCCTAGTTCCTCATTTAGCTTGTGAAGTTTATTCATATCTGTTGGCAGTTTGTCAATTATGTTATCTGCAGTGTTTTGTCGAGTTCCCATTAGGAACCACATGCATGGAACAGATTCCCTCAGCCTGAAATGAAGTATATTATTTTTTAATTTCCCCTCACGATTGAAATTCTGCGTGTGATGCAAAAAAAACAGATTGTCGGCATTAAAATTGATGTTCAGCTGATGTTTACTTCTTCATCGTACGAGCTACACTAACAATGTTTACAGAGTGTTTATAGTGTTGATGAAGTTGTTATGAATGTGGGACAGTTGTTCTATACGTTCACACAGAGTATATATATATATTTATGTTGTGTTTACACTGAGAGATGTGTGACTAAGCTTTAACTCTCTAGAGAAAGAGTTGGATCATTTGGAAAAGATGAAGTTTCACTGTGACTTTTATTCTTGATAACTTCTGTGGTTTGAATGATTGATTTGAACAAAAGTCTGCAATGAAGTGAATGTGACATGAAGATATTTGAGATTTCAGGTCATGATACAAAAAATCTGAAATCAGCTGCAATTTCCGTGCAGAGCAGCAAATGCTCAGTTTGAGTTGTTTCCTCTCGACTTGAGTGTAAGTGACTTTCTCCCCGACACAGTCTGAATCCCACCGACTCTGTAAATCAAGGTTAGAACAAACCGCTGTGCAGCCACATGACCCAGTTCTGACTCTGACTCGGAGAAGGTTCTGCATCTCGCTCCCGTCTCACCTGAGTGGGAATCTGTGCTCGCAGGATGTTCTGCTCTGTTTCCATGGAGACACCCGGGGCGCTGGTTGTCGAGATCGGGCTCTGGTCGTCCGTCGCCGGGCTCGGCATCCCGGGCTGACCGGCCCCCGTCTTCACATCCGATCCATTTCCAAAGGACAGGATGGAATTTTCTAGAACACATGAAGGGCAGAGACGTTTTTTAAAGGAGACATGATTTCCATCAGCTCTAGTTTTCTTTTGATTTTCCCCCTGCATGACTTTTTTAATATGAATGTAGTTGAGACTGTAGTTTGTATGTCATGTGACCTTCACTCTTTGACCCTCGGCTACCAAAATCCAATCAGTTCATATTCTAGTCCAAATAAAGGTTTGTGCTTAATGTGAAAGAATTCCCTCCAGGTGTTCCGGTGATATTGCGTTCACAAGGCAAAACATGTGCTTCGTGAGGTCACTGTGACCTTGACCTTTGACCCTTGACCCCCAAAATATAATCAGTTCATCCTTAAGCCAAAGTGAATATTTGTACCAAATGTGAAGAACTTCCCTCGAGGCCATCTCGAGATATTGCGTTCACAAGAATATGACAGATGTACAGACAACCTGAAAACATAACTCCTCAGAAAGGATTTGATCTTAGTTATATTTCGTTTGTGTGCAGTTGTGCATCAGTGGTTCAATAGAAAAAGTCAATCCCCCTTTCACATGGAGCAGATTTCTGGATAACAGAAGTTTAGATTTTTCAAAAATGTATAAATATTTCTAGGCCTCCAGTGAGAAACAGCCTGAAAGAGGAGAAACATATGTTATTCATGAACTGGGGAATAAGTTTAAAACATGTTATTCCTGAGGCAATAAAAATAGAGCGGCCCGCAGCGTTGAACACTGACGGCTGTTTGCCACCACCCGGGACACGGGGCAGGAAAAATCGTCTTTCCTCTGTGTGAAATATGAGCTGAGGCTGGAAGAGCCTGAATGGAAGAAGAGAGGCTTTGGTTTTAATTACAGAAATGTCAGAGGCCAGAGTCACATGTGACCAAGAGGAGAACTCAGGTCATTAAAGAAAATAATGAACGATAATGAACTCAGGCTCAGGGACTGGTTTTCACGTTATCAGCTGGAAGTAGCATTAAAAAGTAGAGGTGGAACTTTTCAACTGAACTGAACCCGATCTTCCTACACCGGCTTGCCCCGCCCTTACAGCCGTCGCCTAGCAACGAAGCTGCGAAACGAAATTGTTCTTCGGTTTATTAAAGACGTTGAAAAATAAATTCCTGAAGAAGTTTTCCGAGCTCTAACCAGGTAGTTTGAAAATTACATTTCAAACTAGACACAGTTCATACTTCTATCAAGGCCAAAAGCTCCTTCGATTCATTCAAGCTGCACCACATTCCACACAGCTCCTAAATATCTGTCCTCTGAATAATTAATAATAATAATCCTAAAGGTTGAAAAGAAGAATGATCTCAGAGAATCGTAGACGCACCCGGCTCCTGTGTGACTCGGATCTTCAGCTCAAGTTGTATTAAAGGTGATTTACAGACACTGAGCCTGTTTACACATGTGCTCCTGAACACACTGTAATTATTGCACCTTGTTATCCAGGCTTCACTTTATGTCTGTATTTAAATCACCTGCTTTATTGGAAGATATTTGATTAGTATTCGTTATTTTTCTGCTTTAACGAGACTCTTTGTTTTTCTGTCTCGAACACAAACACCCACTAACCTGAATCCCACAATAACAACATTCAATCAACTCAATTAACCAGAGTTAAGAAGAATCCTCCCAGAATCCTTCAGGGCCCTAATCTCTTCAGAACACCTGTAGCTGATGATGGATTAACCGTCGTCTAGGAAACGAAGGTAATTACTTACAATTTATATTTAGGTTATATGTGCAAAGTTTTGGTTTGTGAAGGACGATTGATTTCAGTGTAAAGATGAAGAGAAGCTCAGTGAAGGATGTGAGAAGGAGACGGAGCCGACACACAAACCAGTAAGACAGGAGGAGATACTGCAGAGCTACAAGGGGAAATGAAACAAACCCGTTATGCAATGATAATAATTCTTCATAGTTAATGTTGTCAGGACGTGAAAGTAAACGGAACATGAAGATGGACGACGCGACTCCTCTTCCTCCCTTTGGACAAGTACTAGAGCTAAAACATCCCGGCAGCGGAATTTATGTTTAATGGTGTAGAGCCGTGGAGTCGAAGCCCCGCCCCCATACACGCTCTCAACCAATCATGTGTCAATCTCAGCTGTCAACTATGCCGCATTTTCATATCGGACGTCGTCTTTCTGTCTCTGTTGCAGTTCTTTAAAAAAATAAACGATTGAACGACTCCTTTCTCTTCACATTAGATCCATATATTCATATAAAAACATATTTTACAGCTGCTCTAACGACATCACTCTCCTCCGACTTGGATCTGGCAGCAGCAGCCATGTTCCTCCACCGTAACAAGCTCTGATGAACACACTCTACATCGCCCGGTCCCCGAGGCAAATGGCACAGGACGTTAACGAGGAGCTGGAGCAGCGTGTGGAACGTTCAGCAGCTAAAGAGACGGGGAGTGTGTGTTGATGTTGTGCGACGCCGAGAGGGACAAAGAAACCTTATGAATACAAAGTGTGTTGTCAGGTAAATGTGTGAATATCTTTACTCGTGTGTTCGAATATAAACACGTACACGAACCAAACGTGATTCAGAGACAAGCCTCTAAAAGCAGGGCTCCCTCCCCTGATGCAGAAATATTAAAGGGGACATATTATGCCCATTTTACCAAAGTTGATATGGCTCCTTTGGGTCTTAATGAAATGTCTGAAACATATTTTGGTCAAAATACCACAAGGATCATTTAAAACAGTCTAAAACAGCCCTCCTCAGATTGACCTGTTTTGAGTGACCCGCATAATATGTCCCCTTTAAATTAATTATTCTCTGATGTTTAATAAGCTCCATCAAGGAGGTTATGTTTCATCACTTCTCATTAGTTTTTTTGGATCAGCAGCATTATTAAAAATCAGTTTAACGAATTTCAATGAAACTTGGTGGAAAGGTGAGAAATGAACTTATCATGGAAAACGTGAAATATTGTGTGTAAATCATTCCAATAAGCAGATGATCTTCAACATGAGGGAACTCCATCATCAGCTGATTTGAAACTGACAATAGTACGATGAATTTTCCGAAAAAAGAAAAAGAAAAGCCAGACTTAAAATCATCAGTCAGACTTTGGATTTCTCGTCTGTTACGATGCGATAATGATCCTGATGAATTTTTTAACGGGCCTCTTACAGTAAGAAGGCTTTGACTGGGAGGAACGGCCCAGTATGTACATCCTGTGCAATGTATAATTCACAGTCCCACTCGGGTTCATTTGGTTTTATACAAAGAGCATTAACATCAACTTCTTGGTTTCTCCACAGACACAATGACTCATGATCACATGAGGAATTAATATTCTCTAAGCATTCATTTTCATTCGGCTAATGGGCGACTCGACGGCAATTACGTTTGCAAGAAAGTCATTTCAATTATAACGTGTTCCAATGAAAACATGAATGAGAGATTCCGTCTATCAGTCCCCCAGCTCAGACCGGGAGATGGATGTGGTGCTCTGACGTTATCCCATCTTCTCCCGAGCAGAAACACCATGAAGCCACTGGCTGGTTACTGGTGATGGGATTTCAGTTAAGTAAGTGTTTCAGCCCTTAGCAAACAAACTCCTGCAGCGATCGATGTGGCGTCTCGACTGGACTCCACTCGGCCGGGGCGTCGCCGAGCAGGTGGACGGGCGACCTGCGCATGATGCCACAGCTAATTACAGAAACTGAGAGTTGCAACAGAACAGAAACCAGTCAATAGCGAGGGGGTGGGGTGGGGTGGGAGCTGAGGTTGTGTTTACACCAGCGCCCTGCAGCAGAGGCTGTGGACCGGCATGCTAAATGGCGCCGTGGGTCATTAGCATCGGTGAGACAGGTGGGAAAGTGTGCCGCCGTGCTCAAAGTGTGCAGTTAGCGCTCCGCGGCGTGGACTGATGATGGAAGCAAGGTTTGTGTCAACTCCAGCTGTTCGCCACTGCTCCCTCCCTCCCACCCGCCGTCACCCGGGGGACGAGGCACCAACTGATGTCTCCAGCGGTAAACTGTTGTGACAGTTCCTTTGTGAAGGTCTGGACACGGCTGTTTAGGTTGCCACCAGTGAACTTCCTGTCTCACTACGAATCTAACATCCAGAAAGAATTTTAAATAATTGCAGAAATAAATGAGCCTCACCTCCATCTGTCCTCTCATTCTCTGAAGAAGTCCAGAGCTGCCGTTCTGCATAGTGATGTTCTTATTACGGCCGTGATGAGGAGGCGCGGCAGGTGACAGCTGCTTTTACAACCTGAACGTCTTCACTCCGGAGACGGGGGGGGGGTTCTCTGCAGCTCTCTCTCTTCTCCTCCTCTATCTGCAAACGTCTGGATTCTTTCCACTATTCTCTCTCTGTGTGTCCACCTCATTAGTTCTGAGGCAGGAAACCAAATTACACTCGATTACAAAGTCATCAAAGGCGATCTGAAGTCCTGTCTCAGCAAGCCGGCCCCGGTGCAACACCACTTTCCACAATGCAAGACACCGGGGGGGGTTTATTTAACTGACGTCGGTGCCATCCACTTGTTTAACAGAACCGACGGACAGGAGAGACTACGCCTCATCGTCTGTTCCCTGTGATTACACACGAGGGTCGCGGTGAAAAGAGAGAGAGCGAGGAATGTTCAGGAGGATTCATTCCCCCCCGATCGTTGGCTCTATTCCAAACTCCTCTTGCCGAAACCATTACTTTACATTTTCTCCCTAAAAATAGAAGTGTCGCTCTGGCAAATGAGACCGAACGCCGACAGAGACGAGAGTCCGCCGCGCACCGCCGCTCAGCGAAATCACCTTCCCCATTAGAAACCTGTTCATCCTGATTATCACGTGAGCGCTCACGATCAGGCCTCCGCCATTTGCCGAGGCAGGTGGAAGTAGGGGGGGGGGTAGGAGTGTCTCTTTGCCCAGGCTCGGGGAAATGAGGCCAGTCGGTCGTGGGACTGTTCTGCCGGCTCTCTGAGGAGTTTACAGTAAACAGCACACAGGAGTCAGAGTCCTGGAGTCAGGATGCACACGAGCGGTTCTGCAGAGGAACAAGGCATCCATCAACCGCCTGGTTAACTCAGGGTAATGTGCCATTCATTTGCTTTTCTGAAGATTCGTTGTGTCACTGACGCAGACCAGGAAGCATTGAACAGGCCTTTTTGGTTTCCTGTTGTATTCTCAACGGCTGCTTCATGGCAGATGTCCTCTGAAGGGGCAATGGATAGTTACTTTAAAAGAACGTTTCCTCCGACTCCATCTACAAACAAAAACAAAGATTCTTCCAAATGGCTAAAAAAGAAGAACCAGACCTCCACAGCCTCCTTCAGGCTCCATCACACCTCCTCCTGCACCCGTTTGTGTTTCCCCTGTTTGTGAATTTTTTAAAAGTCGTGGATAACTCCGTCAGTCGCTCCTCTGCAGTGTTTGTGTCGTGCAGAAGATGAAGAATGAAAGCGAGCGAGAGAAGTTCAGACTTTAGCATAACAGAGGGAAACATTGTTGAATCGGCTCTTTGGGAAAGTCACAGATATATTCGGGCGAATGCAGCGTCGCAAAATCACAAAGGAGCTTTGAGATATTGTTAGAAGTCTCATGGTTGAAGCTCAAAGTGAAATGATGAGAAGCGAGCGAGACTAAGAGGAAAACAAAGTGTGTCTGTGACATAAATAACTGCATGAACAACATATTTATATTGTTCTGCAGAACAAAAACCATTAACTGATGGGAGATAAATCAGTGTTGTTATAATGGTTTGGCTCAGACACTAATAAGGTTTGGATCAGCTTCAGGGAAACGGTTTGTGTTGAAATGGCCTCTGGACAATTGAACACCACTAATCTTAATAACTGTTTTTATTTGCTTCCAGTTTAATACAGAAGAAACTGAGAGATCTTCAACAATCCTCCTGCTGCTTCCTCTTAAAAGACTAATGAGGAGGAAAAGGTTGATTTAATAGAGCAAATCCTGATATTTAATCTTGAGCGGGTTCCATGATGGTTTCTGTACATTTGATGCATTGAGCAGATGGATGAATATGAACAGCTGAGAACGCCCCCCCCCGCTGGCTTCAGGCCGTCTCACTGTAACGCTGCAACACATCAAAGAGTGTGCGACGGATTATTTTGTTCACAAGCTCGACTTTGTTAATCCTCACGCTCGTCCTGGTTGTTATTGTCACTGTGTAGCCGGGGGAGTCTCTCTCTCTCTCTCTCTCTCTCTCTCTCCTCTCTCTCTCTCTCTCTCTCTCTCTCTCCCTCTCTCTCTCTGCAGCTTGTACTCACTCAGGCAGACGTTGTCGTGGTAGAACGTCAGGAAGTCGTTGCACTGCTCCCTGTGGTTCCCGCTCGCTGCACAGGAGCACCAGGGCCCCACGTTGGAGGTGGAGTTGTCAAGGTAGTTGGGTGTTATCGTGCTTCCTGCAGGGATGGAGGAAACAGCTCCGTGTGGTTACAGGCGTCTCGAAACAGTTCAGCTCATTAAACGAAAAACTTCTCACATTACCGGGTTTACAACACAATCACGGCGTCCGACCTTGAGATCACAGAAACAGGAAGTAATCTCTTCATTCAATCTGAGAGGAATATGTATATTCTGCAGCCTGTGGCCCTTCGTCTTGTAAACACCTCGTAAAATGAGCCGTTTCTTAAAGAAAGGCAAAACAAAACAAAAAAACTATTTGCAGAGTTTAATGTTGCAACAAATTGAATGTTTGAGACGGTTTGTGTCTGATTTAATCTTATTAGGACCTCGAGCTGATTAGCGTAATCAAATAAAGGCATTTCTATCATCATAATGCATTAATCAGGTCAAGCTATTAGTGTGATGGAGGAAGTGAGAGGGATTTTTTTAGCTGGAATATATAAAAGTGTCTAAAGACAGAAACTGGCAGGTGTGTGACGCAGATCAAATGTTAACAGGTTCAATTCCAATAACCTAGAAGCGCTGACCTCACAGATTATTTAAAACTCTGATCTCGATGTATTGATCATACACATGAATCGAATCTGCTCGTTAATATCAGGGCGTCTTGTTTGATCCTCATCCTCCGAGGGATCAAATCAAAGGCGGTTTCCTGACGTGTGTTTCTGCTGAGCCGGGTGGTTCCAGCTCTTTGATGAGTTCAGCGGCTCGTGGGGCCGAGTCCGGCTCCGAGTCACCGACCTGTCTCACGTGGGCTCCTCGAGCCTTCAGAGCTTTTCAGCAGTAAATGATTGGGAAGTCTTTTTTTTTCTTTCTGGCTCAGGTAATAAAACCTTGTGCTTCTTCTAAAGGAGGTTTGGAAAATCAAATTGCTTCACTTTGCTGCAGAGACTCTGATTCACCTGCATTGATTTTTTTTCTGGGTCCCGGCTTTTTCCAAACAACAAGCCCTCCAGAGTCCCACTTCTACTGCTGCTGTCCTGGAAGGACCAATCACTGCTGCTCAGCTTTCTGTGTCCGTCAGTCCCTCAATAACCAACCCCCACTCCTTGTCATGTGGGGGATAATTCTCTCAAAACAGGCGGTCAATAGTTGTAATTGCACTACTTATAATGCCAGCAGCTTGGCAGGGCGCTGCAGCCACATTAATCAGAGCTCCATCGATCATCGCTCTGCGCCTCTCATCACAATCCTCCACTCGTCCTTTTGAATCCTGCTCAGTGCACGTCTGCCTTCCCTCCCTCTAAAAACCCTCTCCTGCTCCCGATCCATCACAGAGGCTGGGGATTTGGTTCTTACCTATCAGGCCGGTGTAGGCAAGTAGACACGCTCCGTGGTTCTCCTGCTTGCAGCCGCTGGCGCTCGGCTCCGAGGGCTGGCAGTCGTACTGGAACTGTGCCCAGCGAGACCTGTGGGACCAATAACATGTCGTCCATCATTTACTCACACTGGGCCGCTGCACACGTCGTGTCACTGAGGGTCGGCCGGTCCACCGCGGGACGTGTGCGTCTGAAAAGCCACAAACCCTCGTCTACATTAACTCTCACACACACACACACACACACACACTATCCCCTGCCTGTCGCCTCCTGGAGGGCTGCCAGGCTGTACGGAGTCAATGAGGGGCAGAGATGGGGCCTCGGCTCTGCCTCCTAAACACCGTACTGCCTGGCCGGGAGGAGATGAGACAAATATGAATCTTCCAAATAAATACCTCCACACCCCATCGCTGCCATCATATCGCATCATCGGCTGCATTCGACTGGCATTTTGCAGCAGGATCCCCTCAGGGCCCCCCCCCTCGTTTGTCATGTCGTTGTAATGATGTGTGTAAAACTGAAAGGTTCTGTGTGTTCTAAGTGAAGTCGTCCTCTGCGGGTGAATGCCAGCGGGGGGGCGGAGCAGGGGGGGCCTTGAGACGCTCCATCCATCGGGGGCGGCTGCAGCAGACGCCTGATCGATGGCTGTGACAGATGAAGCTCTTTGTTTTCCTGACATTTGAAGAGGAAGAAGATTAAACGCCGGTGAGAGGAGTTCTACTGGACGGGTCAGAGGACTCCATGTTCGCAGTCTCCACTGACATGAGAGGAAGACAGCCTCTGAATTATAACGACTCGGTACATTGTTGGTTTTCTGATCTGAGGTGTAAAGAGATCTTTGTTTCCATCAGTGTCAGAATAAACACGCCTGGTCACAGGGTCAGTTTCCTCCATCAGGTCCTGGCTGCAGGATATTACACATGTTCTGAGCCACGTGTGAACCCTGAGGGATAAGGGCAGTTCTGATAATGACTATTTCAGAAACTGAATACAGAATTTAATGGAACAGCTCAAACTCAGTTAATGAGTATAACAATTTAATTAATTAAAGAAAGCTGACTAATTGAATCTAAATGAACATTTCAAGCCGGCCAGACTCTCCCCAAGATTCACAATCCTACTCACGGTGCTGAGGGACCAAGCTCTCTGTGCTTTCTGCAGATTTTCTTTGTAGCATAATTTCTCACTGAGATGAGAGTACAGTTTGATATTTGCTTGGTGCATGTTGGAATAAAGCCTTCTTCTGTAGATACCTAACCCTAAAGCGTGTTAGACCACAGAGATAATGAAAGATTTAACTGCTCCAGATTCATGCAGCGTTATATCTGCCTCCAGTTTACAGGAGTAATGAGGAATACGTGTCCAGTGTGAAACAGCAGAGAAGAAGTTTTCAGTTGAAGATCCAACGAGACAAAGAGAAGGTTTCCTCAGGAGACATCAGATCACACGAGATGCTGGATGAGTCCGTGACCTCACACAAGTGTTCGCTAACAAGTTAAACTCAACAGTCGTAAGTGGATCAAAGTTTGTTTCTCCATTAATGTGCGAGTCCACCGTCTGCTAAACTGTCAAGAACATTAAATTCAGCTTCAGGGCAGCACTTTCACATCATGATTTATCAATTTTCAAATGTCAAGTCAATACAGAATAACTCTGAGGAAGTATCTCAGCTTTTATATGTAAAGAAAACAAACACCTTTATGATCCTGTTGCAGAAGCTTCTCGGTTCATTCAGGTGTAAAACTGTCCTGGCAGCAGGTGTAAGACCTGATGTGTTTTCGTACCTGCACACGTAGTCCGCCTTGCAGATCCGCAGCTGAGCAAGGCAGTTGGGCTTCTCCTTGTCCTCGTAGGAGCAGGACGGCACGATGGTTTGCCTCCGGCGCTCGGAGCAGGCCGTGTCGGTGCAGGGACAGAACAGCAGCTCGTGGGTGTAGTCGGGGGGGACGCGGTCGAAGAACTTCCTCAGGGCCTTGTTGCACTTGGGTCGGTTGCACGGCCCCGAGCGGTGCGGACGGCTGGATGCAGGAGGACACGTACTCCGTGCGCAGCTTCTGACACGTCTCGTCGATGTTGCACGCCTTGGCCGCGTCCAGGCAGCGGTTCACCGTGGTGACCTCCGACTCTGAGAGAGGACAGAGACAAGGAGACAAATCAGATCCCAGACCATGTTTACCAATCATCACAGGGTCTGATTGGAGCTGGTGTCCACTCTCACCTCTCCACTCAGACGCTCACGGATATAAAAACAGAAATGTGTCTCCTTCAAGAACAAACCAAACCCAAAGAGGATGATTGTGGGAAATAAACTCTGCTGTAATGAATAGGAAATGAATCAGTGAGTGAATGTTGCATGAGCCCGGGCACTGGATGTGTTTCAGCCGAGGCCCTAATGGCTGCATATTTCATTCTGCTGGGTTAATGCAGAGTGGCAGAGCTGGAGGAGCCGCTCCTCTCTCTTCCAGCACAACTCGGCCTGTAATTACTGGTCCTTCCCCTCCACCCATCCATCCATCTCTCAAACATCCCTGCATCTGGCTCCGTCCCCGACTCACCTGACTCCCTCCTTCCCTTTGCCATCCTCCTCCCTCCCCACCCACCACCACCTCTCCATCTGTCTACTCCTGTCTCCTGCTCAGCTCTCTCCCTCGTCCTCCATCCATTCTTCCTCCACTCGCTCCGTCCCCGTCCGCCTCAGTGCTCCCGTGGTAACCAGCCACCTCTCATAACCATCTTCTCTTTTTGTGTGTTGGTGACATTATTTCCAAATCTATCATCAGGTTTTATATTTCCCCCCCCACTCCCTCACAGAGCGACCTCCCAGTCAGTGGTGACGCTCAGCTCCTCTGGCAGACCGCGCCGCTCATTAGTTTGTAAACTGCCTGTAGTTGTGTCTCTTGGTGAGTTCAGCTCTCACCAGGCTGTCAAATGAAATATGAATGGCCTTGGAGAGGAGGCTAACAACCCTTCACAAAGCATAGGTTATTACCAACTTAGTGAAATCGCTGTGGTTTCTTTTTCAAACCATTATTAATTGGGAGGAGACCAGCAGAGCAATGGACGCTCTCATCCTGCTTCAGATTAACACCTTACACACAGTCACACAAATCCACATGTTGTCTGTGAGAATCTGGACGGAGACACAGTCACTTGTTTCCTCTCCAGAGCATCACCACTGGAAACCAAAGACATCGAAATGCAGGACATGACAGCTACTTGAAAGTGACGCCAAAGTGTCTCAATCTCCCCCTGGTGGCTGGCTGCAGTACAGGTCATACGCCATGTTCGTTACTTGAAGCTATCAAGACAGGGAGGGACGTCATGATTGACAGCTGAGACCCTGAGCTCGGAGATGTGTCGTCCATCTTTTATTTACAGTTACTGAGTAAAACTGACTAATTCCAATATTGTCTCTTGTATTCTTACACATTCAAGACTTGTATTCATTTGTAAAACATAGATGTCATAAAGTCGCATTAATTCAGAGGCTGCATTTGAAGACCATCACAGCAGCAGGACAAGGTTTTCCAATTAGAAGGTGACCTCAGCTCTGTGGGCAACAAATGTGTCCTTCCATCCCTGAGAGAGATATACATATATATATCAAAGTCATTTATTTGTGTACGTACATGAATTGTCCATGTTTGGAATATGATAAACACACGGATACGCTCAGAGGAAGATTCCGGTGAAGAAACTGTTTTTAATCCTTTGTCTGTGGCCGTCACACAGACTCAAAGGGGGATATTTGATTTTTCCTTTAAGTCTTTGAGGCTGGTCACATTCATATCGAATCCTTTTCTATTCACGGGCCCTTGACGAGCTTCTTCAACTGCTGCATCTAATCTGGACGTGAGCATCCTCAGCTTAAAGTGCTCAGCCTCATCGTCAGTGTATTCAAATAGTATTTCTCAGAGACTCAACCATTTGCTCCAAAGACCTAAAGAAACAAAACTGTATTTTCCTAACAGCTATGAAGTAGAAAATCTCAGAGCTGGAAAAAAAACAATTCCAGTTTCTCCCAGAAACCAGCGAGGCGTTAAAAAGATGAATTTCCAAGCAGATCATCGTGTGTGTTTAACAGAAGCTCCTTCATAAACCCACTGGCTTGACTTGACTCTACTGATTAATTGGCAAAGGGCAAAGAACAGCGTTGTGTGAACACAGCTTCAGAATGTGACGAGCTCATTACTCCGTTTGAGGGACCGTAAAAACATCCATTAATCAGGTCTTTGTTGTTTTGGCAGCCGGCTTGTGGATATGCACGAGGGGGGGGACGTCCACTCTGACCTCCCGCCGAGTCGCCGGAGTGGAATTTATGAGGAGGCTGCACACGGAGGGTCTGACGCTGCAGTAAGTCACAGCAGCCCCCAAAAAAACGAGTGGTGTCATTTTAATAAGACTCTTATGGGCGAGGTCAGGAGACGTATGATCACAGGATTCTTTAAGAAGTATGAATGAATGCTGCCGAGCGGCTGGGATTCTAAACGGGTTTGGAACCAGCTGTGGGAGGATGCATGGAAATGGAGCTGCGGTGTACAGTAGCTCAGCTGCGGGGGAGTACGTGTTTGCTAATGCTACAGATTCAATAGACAGAAGAGGCGGTTGTGATTTGCCAGCGTCTGCAGTTGTGCTTTTTTTAGTTAAACATTAAACACACACTCTCTCCCACGCTGCAGGTTTTCTTAACAGGGGGGGAACCAATTTAAAACGGCACACAAAGCAAAGGGCCCTGACTTTCACCTGGCACTGAATTGCTTTGCTAGTTTCAAAACCACCGGATTTGTCATTTTCTTTCCCAGTGTCCAAATTGCTTGAATTGCCAATGCACTTAAAATGAGCTGTGGTCAGGTTCACTGTGGGAGCAGCGTTATCTCCAGGCAGCGGGACGAGGACAGACTGGTTTTCACTGGAGTCAACTCAAGTTGTTTTTTTGGGGGCAGAACATAGAACAATGCATTAAAGAAAACTAAGCACAACCATTTGGAACAGTTTCTTTCTGCCTTTAAATCATCGAACGTGGATTTGGAAACACAGAGAATACACTTACGATTATGTGTTTGGATAATTAGAGCTCGAAGTCTCATCTGTTATCATAGAACTCCTTTTATAAGTGGGGAGGCAATAGAAGAGAGAATCCCATAATTTAGAATATGTTATTCTTGTAGGTTATGGAAACAGATGTAGATGTAGATTATTCCCTCGGATGTAAATTTGTACTTTGAAACTTCTGTTTATCTGTTTATTTATGTACAAGAACTCTGTTTGTTTATGTCGGCAAATTGGAAATTAAATCTGAACATTATCTGAGTTTACCTCTAATGGTTTTACACAAACTGACTCATGAAGCAGCCTCGTCACAAACTGTCTTTCTCAGTCATCTTTAAATCAAATAAAATGTGTATTTGACTCTATAACAAACATCTTTGCTTGTTTATTTTTTAACTAAATATAGTATATATACTATATAGATATAGTTAACTATATAACTCGTATGAGACAATGAGGATCCACTTATGTTCCTCCTGATGTAAAAGCTATTTTTTCCCTTCTATCTCCTCACACTCTGTGCCCCTTCCAGCTGCATTTAAATAAACAGGTAATTAATCTGTGCCTCGGGGGGGAGAGAACAGCAGCACACCCCCGCCCCGCGGCTTGGCCCAAGGGCTCCGAGGCAGAGACAGAACCAAAGTGTGGGCTGCTACTCATCACACAACTTCTGCAGACCCACATGTTCTCTACTTAGAGCGACACAGGGTAACGTGTGTGTCTGCTCTCTCACTCATCCACTGGTCTGACACCAGTTTCCCACTTGATTGTTTGAAAACGTTGATTATCTGAAGGTTAACAGCAGCAGAAAAGGGGAGGAGCTCCCAGTCACCTGCAGCGATGGAGGCCAGGCGGACGTAGTCTGATCCTCTCTCCTCCGGCTCGTACGGGAAACTCTCCACCAGGCTGAGACCTGCAAGACACAGCAGAGGGTTTAGTCTCAACTCAAGTTGGTTCTGTTTGTCTTAGTGTCCAGGGACAAAAAGACAAGATGATAAATAGAAGAGCCCAAATGATAAAGCAAGTATACAATTACTGATATCAATATATCCACAAATTTGTACTTAAGGGTTAAATGTAAAATAGAACCACCAATGCACATCGTTTTCGTGTTAAATACAAGTTTTCTTACCAAAGAAAATAAACATATCCATAGATAAAGGTTCATATTGACAGATACTTATTGGTCAAACTTAATAATAAACATGGCTTCTCCCCGACATGACACAGACCAGATGACCAACCAACAATGTCTTTACAAACACAGTAAATGGCATCATTAGAGAATCTATTCAGACATGAGAATAATACAAACCAGCCCTATGTTTTATTTTGTTCTTCGGTTCGTGTTTAATTTACTGCTTGATTTAAAATGTGCCGAGTCACCATGTGACCACAGTGTAAACTGAAAAATGAAATTGATTAAAACTATGTGGACACGTTTACTAAACCAGCGCCACAGAGGTAATATATTTCCTCCCGGACCCACCGGAGTTTTATTTTACAATTTACCTCCAAAGCAAATAAGATATTAATGTAGCAAATAAAAAAAGAACAACTCACAGGAGCCTGAAGCTAAACTAAATCCACTGTGATAACAGAAGGAAACACAGGCTTGTTGAACCAGGTGAAGAAACAACGAGCTGCTTCTTCATTTAAATAACACGAGGTCAGTGGAGGAGACAAAAACGTCCTTTGCCCAAACTGCAGCATGTCTTTGACTTAATAAACGTCCAGGGTTCAAGTTATGACTCCATTTGCTTTATGAGGTCATCGTCTTCACGTCTTTAACAGTTAACCCTCGACTTGCAGGATATTGTCGAGCTTGCTTAACGGTTGCCCTACTTTCCAGTCGTTATGAATATAAAACGATATGCTAAATGCCCAAATCTGAATATAAATGTACCAGAAATAACCGAGCTAAATGTAGTAGAAAAGCCAGTGACAGGAAGAAGCATTTGAAATAAGCACAAAAGTGATAAAACACAATAAGTGTGGATGGAACAGAAGGAATCACAGCCTCAGTTGAAACACATTCTGACACAATAATCACTCTTTTCATTTCTGCTGATCCGTCTGGAGGCGGACAGCACATGCACCGGATAATCCCAGTAACATACTGTACCTGCTCCCGCCCACCTGCTGGGAACAGAACCATCAGATCCACTGGGTCAGTGCCAAGTCTTACCGTGCAGCACGGACTGGTGCAGGCTCCAGTAGATGCTCAGGCAGTTCTTCTCCTTCTTCATGCCTCGTTTACACTGGCAGCCGTGCAGCGGCGTGGACAGCAGAGCGGTCATGGCGTTCTCACACTGGTTCCGGGCCCCGGGGCCCAGCTTCACGCTGCCGTCCCCGGCCACACACTGCCGCAGGGTGCGGAGCCGCGGGCTGCAGGTGTCGTCGCTGGAGCAGGTGTCTCCAGCACGAAGGCAGTCCCGGCCGCCCAGAGACAGAACCACACGGGGGACTCCTGGAGGACGAGACAGACACAGGACAGGTCGGTGAATGGACGCCAGGAACAGAACTGTGTGGACGACTCGTCTGTGCACCTCCTCGTATAAACATGAGACATTCAGTTTGGTGAACACTAATCATATAATCATCATCGTTACAATAATAACTTCAGACAGAGCTAATTGTTCGGGCTGTAAGTTTTACCACAGGCAAAGTGAAACCAGTGAATACACAACATTGTGAGTTGTGCGGAGCCAATTTGAAGTGCGATATGTTTGGAGCATTAAACCTAGAAAACAGGTTCTGAATTTCTGCCTGATGCTTTTTTTGTACCTCAAGGTTTTTCAAAATATTACTAAAGAGGATTAATATTAACCAACGACTCATATGGTTTTATATATAAGGACGGCCACACTGATGTGATGCAACTCGCAAAGATTCACAAATCACAAACCATGTGTGTATTAATTGTGTGTCCCTTGTGTATGAGGATCATCCAGACATCTGAGCAGCTGTGTGAGGCACCGTGTTTGCCCTCATGCTTTTCATTTGTGCACATTGGTTCATGGTAATTCAGTTAATTGCATAATTTACAAGTTAAATAAGATCAAGCAAATAGGAATAACAACTGGAGATTCCAGAAGTGCATTTGCATAAAGATCTGTGACTCACAGGGGACTGATAATAATAGAAACAGGTGATAGTGATGCAGACGAAAGGAGTGTTGCAACAGGTAAAGCAGGAAACTAGTGACAACAACTTTATTATTATTATTTATTTAAATTCCACGATCGGCTGGATCAGAAAACCCCAACAAGACCCCAAGCATCTCACTTTCAGTCAAAAGCTTCATATCTTAGAGGTCTGGTTGAAGAGCGTACAATCTTTTCTATTTGAAAAATGGAATGATGATGATTTTCATGGGTCCGCTGTGCCTGGGGCCCCCACAGTCCCTGGCAGCGCCCCTGGCAGCAGAGGTTGCTGCTCCTTTATGTGAAAAACAAACTGAATCATTTTCTATAAAATGATCCAAATTGATTTGAATTTAATAATTGTGTCAGATCCTCAGGTCGCCCGTCAGAAGTGATCTCACTCGCTCAGCGAAGCGTCTCCCTGCTGCATTCCAGCGTTTTATTAATAACTCCATTCATCAACCCGAGGGGGGGTGCTATATTATTCATGAATTCAGACTGTTGTCACATGTAATACATCTGACACCGCTGACTGGGTTCTGACTGGTTTACCCCGTGGCATCTCTCCAATACATCCTGACATGTTCAAAATCACACTGACGTGTTTCTGCTGCAGTCAAAACAAAGAGTTCTATTTATCACGACTTGTTTACCGTCGTTTCATCTGCCGACGATCAGATGCACGAAAATATTCCCAACATGTTCGAGGAGTTCTTCTGTTGGATCTCACAAATATTGTTCTGTTGAATCCATTTGTCTGATTTGGGAGAACACGATTACCATCACGACTAACTGTGAACTTTCCTAACTTTTCTACGATGCTAGCTTTACTAACTTTTACTGGTTCTCACTCATTTATATTTAAGACGAACCTTTGCATGTGTAGATTTCTCCTGCTGGAAGCATCTGATCCCACCTGTCAATTCACTGTTTGTCCCTTTGTTATTTGTAATTGGCTGTAATTCAACCAGGGGGCAGTAGCGAGGATCTCAAAGAATTGGACTAAATGGAGCTAAATGGCTAAAATAATCATTTAAACCTGATCTTGACTAGAAGGCAAGAAGATATCAATCAGTATAATTTACCACATAAACTTGATATTTTTCAGTGAAATGCCTCAACATAAAATAAAAAACAAACCCTGTGGTGCCGGATGTCTTGGAAATTCACCCGAAACCTTGAGATGTTTGAATCTGGACCAGAGTGACGGACTGACGCCATCGTCCCCTCGGAGCCCGGCTCAGAAAATCCAATAACTGAACAGTGAGTCGGTCAGAACAAGATCTGCTGCCAAACTTTATATTTCTTTTGTTTTTAATTCAGTGGAGATCTCAAAGTCTGCAACACAAGCGAATCTGGGGTTCGGTGAAATGTGGATAAAGTTATGTTCGAGACATCTAGAATAAAACCATATAGCTGCAATGAAGAAGGCGATAAAGAAAAGTAGGTATAAAGTACTGCCGGACCCGATGGAATGTGGTGAAAATCCTAAAATTTGAGTATTATCATGGTATTTATTAACTAGACACATGATTGGCTTTCATTGTCAAGAAGTAAAAATAATCGCCCCCCCTCAAACAGCCATGTTGTTCCCCGTACAGTCTCAAAACCTGATGTTATGTAAAGCAAAGGAAGTGGAAGTAACGCAGGGAGAGATAGTGTCGTCCGTTTCCGATGCTAATCTCCTCCACTCGAGTGTTTTCCCCGGATCAGGTGACGGCTCCTCGGAGAGAAGAGGAGGAATCTGCTTCACCTCACTCGCTCAGAAGAAAAACTCCACACATGAGGATTTGCGTCGATAAAACTGAAAGTCGTCTCACTCGGTTTTTTACGAGAAACAATATTTCACCGTTAAGCCGTTTCTCGTGTGGAGCTGCAGGTGGGAGCAGATAAGTGGGTGGTGTGTGTGTGTGTGTGTGTGTGTGTGTGTGTGTGTGTGTGTGGGGGGGTGGTCTGATAGCAGGGAGGAACTTTGAAGCCAGGTTTGACTTCCCCCCGTGGCTCGGAGGCAGAAGGGAAGGAGCAGCTGCAGAGCAAATCTTATTAAATTGTAACTAATCCAGTGAGGAGGGAGGTTTGATATTTGTCTGAGAAATTAAGCAGCACTCCAGATCCGCCGGAGATAGAACTGTTTGCCTGGGAACCGAGCGGCGGTTCAAAGAGAGACAGTCAGAACCAATTAGAGGAAATCAGTTGCCTTGTCGTTCAAATTCGTTCCATCCCACAAACCCCATTTAACCCACTGAGGTAAATAATCCATCTGAGCTCTCTCTCTCTCTCTCCCTGCTTTTTTGTTTCTTCCTCTATTTTCTCCTCATCCTCCTGATTCCCTGTCATCCCATCCTCTCATCTCTTTGTTCTCCTCCCTTCCTCTCATCCCTCACTCACAAACACACACCTGACAGGCTTCAAGCAGAATTCTGGATTTAAAGGGAAATGTTTTCAAGGAAACAAAAACGCTAAAGCGAATAAACTTTTCCTCCTGTGATCTCGGGCGTTTTTTCTGTCTTCGCTCCCGTCGCTGGAAAAAAACTAAATTCAGTGGCGTGTTCTTCTGACACACAAAGCGTGGGACTGTTGGAATTAACTTCAAATGATCTCTGTGTTGACGGCTCGCTGCAGAATCGGAATTGAAAAGCAATCATAATCCTGCAGGAACATTAAAGTGAAGATTTACAGTCGTTACTATGAAGACACAACCCAGAGAGACGATAAGAGCTGCTCACAACAACCGTGAAATAACTACACAACACTGTTTCTCCTCTTGTGTGTCTGCTCAACAACAGTCTGTCGTTGCAGCTCCTCTCATCAGTCAACCATTCAGACCAGCTTGAATATGACGGTTAACTGGTTTCTCTCTCTCTCTCCCCGCTCTTTGACATATTTCCCATTAAACACGAACTGAGTTGAACCAACATGGGAAAAACCACTTTAATAATCCATAAGAGTTGATGCATGGAAAGAAGTGCAATATATGTTTTATGACACATAAGGAAAACTCATTCATAATGGAAGCTGTAAATGAATTATGTGTTTGCGTTCAGTCAATTTAAACCTGGTTGTGTTTCCTAAAGATAGAATCTAAGTGCTGGATTTAATATTATTATTATTATTATTATTATAAATTTTTGACTTAATTTAATCCCATTGTAGGATTATACATTTCCAGAGTCGTACATTTCTATGATCCTAAATAATAATCACGTTTTGGGGTTTTGGACCCTTTGAACTGTATCCGTTTTATTAAAAATAGGTTTTGATTAATATAATTATTGATTTTCAATCTAATGAAGATTAAAATCGTTCTCTGAGTTTTCTTAACATCCATAAATTAACATCATTATGCTTTAGCTGCTATGACACAGATATCACAGATGTAGATATTGTATTTCAGTGAAAACACAAGACGGCAAATAATCATTAAACGGTTTCTTCTTTGTGTTAAAGAAAAACTTGTCTGACATTGTATATAAATAAATAAAACAGATAAAAGACATAAAAACCTCCAGCAGACAAAGTTGTTAAAATAAATGAAAAGCGCCTGTGGGCCTGTGAACTTTATCTCCGACTGTAAAAACCTGAGCGATAAAAGCAAACTTCACTTTAACGTCCAACCGCTGATTTGACAAAGATGTTTTTTAAAGCGACTGTTTCAGCAGCTTCGTTTTCCAGCGTTCGACCAAAACCGTCAAATCTGAAACGTCGGCTCTGAGTTGAAACCCGGCTCTGAAGCGACCGAGACGCCAGCTCACGAGTTCCATGTGAAGTTTATTCTCTTGATTTAACTTTCGTCTGCTGCTGTTTTCTAAACTTTTCTCTGTGTCTCGGTCTGAATCCATCGTTCTCTTCATCAGCCGCCCTCACTCGCAGGATGATGAATCCTATTAGAGGCAGCAGGCCCCTCGGATGGTTTGGTGAATCTTTGACGGCTCCTCCCGGGGACTGGGCTGTTTCTCTTTCTGGAGACTGTTGTCGCTTATTAGCAAACTGCGGCTCCCAGAACACTTTTTAAAACCGAGATGACTCACGTCGTCTAGTGGGGCCTTTGTCTCGGTTCTAATAATGAAGCTCCCTCCTCCCCAGCAGCATCGCCATAACGAAACCAAAAGCAATATTCTCCCCATAAACACACACACACTTCTGTAAATCCACTCTCACACACAATTGCCGAGTAGTGAAACAACTATTTAGGCACATTACCATAAACTCTGTTTTCAGCGAGACTTCTCTGGGCGATAATTGGTCGTCCAAATGTGCTGCGACGGGTCCTTTGGCTCTGAACCATTGATTCAGCAAAACATGATGAAATTTGGAGGAGAACCAGGAGACCTCTCCGGCCGTGATGCAGAATGCTAATTTTCTTTCCCAGGCTCCTCAGAGGCTAATCCATCCTGAAGAAAGTCAATATCACTCCGCCGCTGGTCCAGAATCACCGAGCGGTTCAACAGCGATTTGGACGTTTTGCTCTTTTTTCCTGTTTGTCTCTCCTCAGATCTGAAAAGTGTGAGTGGGCTCGTTTGTCTCTGAGGTGGAAAACTTCTGACTTTTTCACATTTACGTTCTGTGAGATAATAACGAGTCGATCTGACACCGAGCTGCTCACTGGTGTGAACGATGTGATGGGGAATGAAATGATTATTCCAGTGAAATTAGATTAGTTCTGTGGATCAGCGTGAAAACACATAAAAGACAAAGAAGCTTCAATCGATGCTCTAAAAAGTCCAAATTGGTTTATTATGATAATGACGACGGTTTTATTGTGAATATAAAACTATAAATACTGCGTGAAAGCACGATGGTATTCAACAGAACCAGAGAAAGTCTGTTTGTCTTCTATTGAAAGTTCCAGCAGCCGAACACAAGGATTGTGATCGAACTTTGAGATACTGAGACCTTTTCTACTTTTTGTATTAAATTGAATGAAAGTTTGAACTCTTACACTTTGTCAGAATCCCCTGAAGAAGTTAATAAATCCTTCATTTCCCATCTTTTCTCTCTTCTATATATTTCCCTCTCTCCATCCTTCATTACGGGTCTGTTTTGTCAGCTGATTGGAGACCATGACTCAGCAGGTTTTCCCCTCTGCCCTGGACTCCTGATGCAGCAGTGATTCACCCTGACAACCTGCGAATGCTGAATCTTCTTCTTCCAATAGAACTCAATGCTTCTCTCACACCTCCACGTCTGCTCCGTTCACTCGTCACGTTCACGTCAGCTCCCACAACAGAGAGAATTCTGTTTCTCCATTTTCCTCCTGTTTACCCCGAGTCAAAGACTAACTCCTCACATGCACCTGGGAGGTTCCCAACAGCCCGTCAGAATAAACCAGAGTCGACGGCTCTGTGATGCTCTGTGTAAACTGAAAAGTGAACTGACAATTATTGTGATGCAGAGCGGAGCCTCTGGAACAGAACAGGAACAGGAGGCATCAATAACTGGAGGTGAACAGTGGAGGTTCCAGTTTTAATGCATCCGTCTATCCATCACTTTAAAGGTCTCGGAGCTGAATCCCAGTGGACAGGTTCACAGGTTGTCAACACATCACAGGACAGATAACACTAATCAATTATAGTTCACGGTGCCTTTCTACACAACCCCAAACAAAGACATGAATATCTGAAGTAAAACCAAGATGTAAAATCGGATTAGGAGAGACAAACATCTTGTAACACGAGAATCGATGGAAAGTGGAACCAGAGGATCTAATCGGATTAGTGAGGGAGAGATAAGATGTGAAGAGACAAACCGACAGTAACACACACATTCAGTGAGTTCTTCATTAACCCGCATCCCAATCTGTGAGTCTTTGTGCCGAGGGAAGTCAGAGTTCGTGGTTTTAGTCGAGCAGTGAATCCACATCGAGTCTCAGGTCCTCGGGGGCCAGCTGAGAACTTCCGCTTTTCCTACAACCTCATTCAAAGTGAGGCGATGCATGGCCACCCACTGTTGGTCACTGAAGAACTTCCTCCTCCTCTGAATGAAGCTTATTCCTAAAGAACTGGGAGTCAGGGAGAGAATAACATCTTCCTGTCGATGGCCAGCTCCCTAAAGTTAAGGCTTTTAAACTTTAAACAGAGCAAACTCTTTGTTCCTTCTTCCTTCAGGACGTTGAATCAGGACGGAGCCTTTTGATTCTGGATCAGTCCCGAAAACAAAGGAACATGGAAACTTCAAGTGTCTAAAAACACAGAGGAGCCGGAACCAGTGGCTGCAGCTTCAGAACAAAGATGAAGATCTGAAGAGGAACAGGATGATTGATTGTTTGAGGACTGAAGCTACCTCGTGTGTTTGATGCTTTGAATGACATGTGTTGTTCTGTAGCTGGTTTAGAACTTAATTTATATAACAAATGGACAATTTAGTGATTGAATTACAGTTTTACAATTGGCGGAGAATATTATATTAATAGAATTAAGATAGTTAAGATCCACAACAGATGTCGATGGCCTTTTGTTCCACTAAAGTTCTACAATAACTAAATGATGAGTAAACAGATAATGATCAGAAGTAGCTGCTGCAGATTTGAATGTTATTGTAGTTTCTTAATAAACCAGAAATCTATTAATCAATTATAAAGTCAATAAAAACACTGTTGTGAATCCGTGCTCTGTCCATGGTGCTGAATCTGGAGCTGACAGCCACACAGTGTTAAACTGGACTGAGGGAAAATAAGATCCACATCCCTCTCACATTTTGTTGAATTATTAAAAACCAAGAACTACTTTGAGTGTGGATTCAACAGTCAGGATCAGATGTTTTCCCCTTGTTCACTGTATTTATGCTAAGCTAAGCTAACCGGCAGCTGGAAGGAAACTCAGGCTGCGGATATCTTTCATCTGTTGTTTTCAACGATACAAAACAAACTCAAAAACGACAACAACAAAAACCTGTGCAACCGGCATCATGTCGTAACGTTCACGGAGAAAACAAACGCAGCTCATTCACAGAAGTCAGATCCACCTGGTCTCAGAGCCCATTAGAGGAGCTGGCTGGCAGCGTGGTGAACCGTGTGCACCCGGCCAGCTGCACCCTGTCGTACCGAGACAAGATGACCACAGAACAACAGGTTGTCAGCACGACGTCCCATTAGCCCCGGCTCTCATTGTGTTGTTCTGCTCGTTGCTCCTGTTAACACAAAGCCCAACATGCTAATATCTCTTATTATTAGTCAGTGTGTGGAGATGGAGCGGGACACAAAGCAGCGGCTTAATAACTGTTGTCGACCTGTGTTGGTACAAAAATACACTTAGTGTCATCAGTCAGAGAGTGGGGGGGGGGCGTTTTTCTTTTGTGTGGATAAATCCCGACTTGATAAAAGAGCTCAATGTCAGCTCAGATGTAATTGTTGTCATTTCTCCCAGTGAGAGAACGATCTGGGGAAACAGTTGGTTTCATCCTCCGTCTGAAAGCCGTCGCTCTGACCTTTAAACGTCCGGCCTCCCGTCTGAGCTCCGTGGATCTGACACTCGCAGTCCTCCCTGTCGATCGGTGGTAACGTCTGGGATGTCGGAGCTAAACCGTATTCCCACCGCAGGTCTGTGTGGAAGAGTGCCGGCTCCAATGTAGATGACAGAACACACAACTGGGACCACAGGAAACACTGTGCTGGCGTTTCCTTCCACTTGCTTGAGTAGTATTAAGCTCCTGTTCTCTCAGAGTCGGAGCCCAGCGCCCGCCCATCTGTCTAACTCAGGGTGGGGGGGCAGCAGGGTGAAGCGAGCAGCCCACACATCCTCTGCAGTTCCTGATGGGTTCCCGCAGTGCTGCAGTGCCTGCTGGGAGGTGTAATCACACCAGTGGGTCCCGGGTCGGCCCAGTCATCTCCTTCCAGGTTCTGAACGTTGCTTAAAGGAGGAGAAGGAGGAGAAGGAGGAGAAGGAGGAGAAGGAGGAGAAGGAGGAAAAGGAGGAAAAGGAGGAGAAGGAGGAGAAGGAGGAGAAGGAGGAGAAGGAGGAGAAGGAGGAGGCCCCAGGGACATTTCATCCCAAGAACCAGAACCACCTCTACTGGTCGTGTCTCAGTGTGATGGGTCGACGCTCGATCTTCTTATTCAGTCACATAAGAATAAATCTCTTCCTCCTTTGACTGGTGTGAACAAGGTTTGTTAAAGAGATGAAACCCGAAGCTAAACCAAGAAGAACCAGTAAATTCAGACTTCGGACAAAGGGATGGATCCACAATTTATCCTTCCCGTTATCTTTACGATTGCCAGATAGGACATTATTTCATGGATCTCGATGAAGAAATCAAGAATATTTATAAAACTAATATCTACGAGGGTGAGTAGTTTGTTGCAGCCTGATTGAATTAAAGGGGGGGGGGTGAATTGAGGGGGAACAAATACACAAAATCCTGCAAAGTGTGAAGCTCGAATCTGAAAATCCAGTTGCTCACATTAATAGAAAGATTAATGTGATTCCCAGTCCCTCTTTGTAAAATGTAATGATTTCCAAACTTCATCCCAATCCATGGACATTGCTCCCATAAAACACGTGACACTCAACAAGTACACGTATCCACATTTTGAAGACCAACATTTGAGCCGAACGTTTCTTACTGTATATATATTTCTCCAGCCGTCTAAATCACAGAACACGCCCGATGATCCATAAGCAGACGTATGAGTGAACAAGCTGCTCCGGTTGTTTCTCCTCTCGAGCTTCTCCACTTCTCTGTGCTCCTCTTCTTGCATTCAGCACATTTTCTCCCTGAGCTGCATTGTTGTTTCCTGTCACTGAGTTTTGCGGTCGCACAATAATGATGTTTTCATTCTGTTGCATTGTCGCCCTCTCACTGTCTTCCAGAGACAAAGTGTTCTAAAGACTGATTTGAGAACTGAAGGGAGCTTTATAAAAACATGTAGGGATACTCAGTGTTTCTCTCTCTCTTGTTGCCAAGCACACAAGCCAAAACAGCGCTCTTACAGTTGCAGTTTCTCCAGTTGCACCACACACTTCTGTGGGTATTGTATATGGACATAAAGCACACATACAGTCTCTCACCTCCAGCCACTGAGTTGTGTTCTTGTTTTGCTGCGTGCATCACAAAAGTATGAATATCTTCACTTATTGTAGTTTCTTAATAAACCAGAAATCTATTCATCTATTATAAAGTCAATAAAAACACTGTTGTGAGTCCGTGCTCTGTCCATGGTGCTGAATCTGGAGCTGACAGCCACACAGTGTTAAATTGGGCCGAGAGCAATCTGCTGCAAATATTAGAAATCAACCACTTTACAACATTCTCATCCGCAAAGTAATTAATGTATAAATGGTATGTAAAACTTATTAATATGAACATAACTCATATAATAGAATAAAGCAGTTTATTGTTCCTCTTCTTCACCAGTTCACACCAACATCAGGTTCAAGGCTCGGTTTTGTAATTTGCTTTTTACTATTTCCAGAAATCTCTTCCTGTCTGTATTTGGCTCCCATCTTGAGAACCGCTCATCTAATCGGCTTCACACTTTGTGGGTGTGTTGTTAACGGCCTGAGGAAGTAAAGTGTTGACTTGGTACGATTTTGACACATTTAATTTAAAATTAAAAAACACAGTTGCACTAGTCTAAATCAAACTGGTGGAACCATCTCCTTCCTTATTTGGTGTAAACTATCTGCACAATCCCACCAAGCCAACCAGACTGGAGCAAGGCTAAACCAGTTGTGATAAATCTTCTTCTCAATCTCTGGAAACAAACCGACTAATAAACCTCAAAGTACCTTATGAGGATTAGTATTTAATGTATTGACACATTTTAGGATTTCAATTCTTTAAACTACTGAAAATAACCTGTTAAAATAAGACAATACTCAAAAAGTTAAAAGCCCAAAACTGCATTTAAATATTTGCTGCATCTAATACGTCTCATGAAAAGTTTACTGTAACTTCTTTAAGGTGACACATCTTTCCTGCCTCTTGTTAAACGCCTTTATCCCTCTTATCTGTCACATGCATGGGAGTATGTGGGTACAAATGTATTTTACACATGTATCTGTCTGATCTGTGCTTCCTATGGAGAGCGCCGGCTGGAGGGGGCGTGGTCACGTGACCTCCGGGGGTCGACTCTCTGTCTGTTTTGCAAAGCGCCTCGTCTGCCTGTGTTCTCCAACGCGCCCGGTTCGGGGGGGGGTGACGGGGGGGTGACGGGACGAGTACATGTTTGATTGCCAGCCCGAGCTCTGAATGCATCATCGAGCCCCAATTATAACTTTTTACAAAGCGCTCTCCAGAACGTTTGTGTTAACCTGGCGGGCGCAGGTCAGCGGTCAATTAGAGCGAGGGAGAATAAAAGAGAGGAAACTTATTTTCCGTGCGAGGGAGAAAAACTAACCTTGAAACTGACAAATGGAGTTCACTGTTCAGTCGGATGGTTTCAAGCCGAGTTATGTTATCATCTTTTTTTGTTCTCTCTGCTGCACATGCCCTCCGGCCAAGAATCTACTACCGCATTAATTACTGATTGTGGATTGCATGCTAATTAACGGCGTCGGTCCAGGAGATAAGAATAGACCGGACTTTGATGTGCTCCGTGGTCGCATGCTTCTCCGGGAAATGACCCGCGATGAGCAAGGAGGTGAGTGGATGTTTGGTTATGTGAGGCGGCGGATTAGAAGACGCTCCACTGGTTCCCGGGCGTCCCCTTATCTGAGTTAGGAGAGCGTTATGAGATCAGGACCCGATGATAACACGTATCGACAGATTCCCTGCCCGTCGCCTTCCATCTCTCTCCAGCTACTCTCTCACTCTTTCACAGAGATTTCATTCTGCATGAGCTAAATCATGGTTTTGAATCTCTCGGCTTCACCCGGTGGAATAAGTTTGTGCTTTGGTTTGATGTTGTTGTGCAAGAGTGACTTTGAAATTAGATTTTTTTTGGGGGGGCATATTTCTTTCCACAGCTGCCGGTGCTGCTGTGTGTGTGTGTCAGCGCTCTGGAGCTGGAGCGACCTGGTGAGCGTCACAGTTTCATCTCCATCCTTGTCACTCGGAGGAGAGGTTCTCAGTTTAGCTCTGTGGTCATGGGTTCGGGGCCCGAGGCGTCTTTTTAATGAGCCGATGCCGTCCAGGCTGGAGCCGGTGGTCTGTCCCACTGCTCTCTCTCTCTCAGCGAGGCACAGACAACGAAAACCCACGGACACGAGTATTACACGAAACCCGCAGAGGCAGATGGAGTCAGACACAAATGAGCAGCTCGGCTCTCTTTGTGTCAGAAGCAATTTGAAGTGGAGGCTGTGGACTGGCGGGTCGGGAACACACAGAAGAGCTTCTCTGTGCTCACTCGGGTGAAGTCGCCGAGCAACTCCATCTGCACCAGACGGAGAAACACACAGCGGATGGAGGAGGAAGCTGAAAAAAGCCTCACTTATACAATGTTGTACACATTTTAAATACAGTGTGTGATGGTAAATAACAACTTGAACCTGGTGGAGAAACGTTCTCCTGCCTCCTTACACAGATTTACACATTTCTCTAATAGAACTAAAACGAACAGGATTTCAATGTAAGACTTGTGACTAATGTGATAATTACCTCTGTCAGGGTTTTGCTTGTGAGCAGGATTACGTTTAAACTACTGCATTAACACGAATACACAATTTCTCTCTTTTTGGGATTTTCAACAATTCGGTTAATGGTCATTCACGGATTCTTGAAAGGGAAAATCTGGCATTTTTATGGGAGTGGTATTGATCAGTTTGTGCAATTTGGTGCAGAACTAAATAAAAGTCTTTCTGAAAACATTAATCTGTTTTATTTTGGGAGGTGATATCTATCCATGTGTCCAAACTGTTTCAGATCCAAACTATAATCTGGATCTACCTCCGCCAACACGGCTTTCTTTTTCCTTACAACATCAGGAGCAAGTTGGCAATTCAATTTTAAACTAAAGTGCAGAAACTGAACCCAGCATGCAACATCTCACAGGTACGATGAATAACCACCAGCTACTGTAACACATTCCTCCCTGATGTGACAAACCGCTTTTCCCACCTTTTCTCCCAAAGAATCACAACTCCTCCGATGACTGGCTAGACAAAGTCTGAACCGTCCAATCAGGAGGTTCGTTATAACTTAGTGTGACTTTAATTAGCAGAACAAAGTGACTTGAATTAAAAAACTCATTCAAGTCACTGATCCACTTGACGCCGAGAGCCTTTTCCCTCCAGAGCAGCAGCAGAAGCACTTTTAATCAAGTGATTACCACCTGATTACACGTTACACATTTTTTCTTTTTTCTCTCATATTCAAAGCCCCTTGCACTCCCACTCCTACTTCCAAGCCCAGGGGCTGATTAGAGGCTGTTTGCATGGAAGTTAGAGGAGATTGTGCAGAGGTCATCAAACTCCACGCACTCACAGAAGGGTCGTGCTGATTGAGTACTCCTGAGAACCAGGGGCCCCTCGTGGGCATCTGGACGTCAGTTATTAGAAATAAATGCTCAAAAAGAACCTGATGATGACTGATCACATCTCAACAACAACAACGACCAGAGGGAAACACTTGACCTCTGGGAAAAATCTGAAAGTGTCCAATCCAAAGAATGAAGCCAGCAGACAAACAAACAAATCTCTCTACAGCTGAAAGCACCTGACAGGCCAGGGAAATGAAGAGCTGACATATTTCTGTATTGAATCATATTCAACAGTGAAGGACGACTCATTGTGAGCATAAACTTCTTGAGTCTGATTCAAATCCACGTCTTTAATTATTGTTAATTGAACCCCTGTGTGTGTGAAGTAACCGGATCTCATATTCAAACATGGTCACAGCCGGACACTGGAATTAAAAATAGACGGAATGATAAAAAACATTATTATTTAATCGTAGCAGGATCACACACTTCAATATTACAGGATATTACTGTGGAGGTTATAAGGTTCGATTCCCAGGCCTCGTGTGTGGGAGGAGATGATGAACATCCTCTTTACCCAGAACAGACTGGAAGCAATTGGACAAATGGTTAAAAGGAAAACACCTGAAATGTTTTTCAGTGTTGAGGGAAAAGACTGAGATGAATTCATAAAGTCAGATTCTAACTCGTTATGATGCAGAATGATTCTCTCAGAATTTAACTTGGTTTAATCTGACCCAAACCACTGGGTGATGAAAACCCTCAGATTCTCTCCTGGTTTAAAACAACAACAAACAGTTTTTAAGACTTCAGAGTCTGTCAGATTATAAATATCAAATAATCAATGTTGACCGAAATGTCAGCTGGAACCTTTTAATACCAGGAGTCAAGTGCCGGTTGTGAGATGAAGTGAGAACATTGAACCCCGTTTACACTCTCCTACTCTTCTACTCGACATGATTCTGTTCCTCTGATTCGGATCGGTCTGTAGTTTCGATTCTTGTCCTCCATTCTCTCAATGTATATATCGGTTTGTTTGAAAAGTATAAATCTGACCAATATGACAGTTATTATTACTTAATGTCTTACAGAGAGAGAGAGAGAGAGAGAGAGAGAGAGAGACAGAGATATAGAGAACAATGACTTTAATAGTCAGTTTGAGTTAATTGTCCTATTTTGTCCGGCTTACAAGATGTCTTTAGATTACTGCTGCGTACAGAACGATTGTTTTAATTGGAGAGAGAGAGAGAGAGAGAGAGAGAGAGAGAGAGAGAGAGAGAGGAGATAGAGAGAGAGAGGCGATGGAGAGAGTGAGAGAGAGAGAGAGTGAGACGAGAGAGAGAGAGAGAGAGAGAGAGAGAGAGAGAGAGGAGAGAGAGAGAGAGAGAGAGAGGCTGCTTCTTTTCCACTGTTAAAATGAAACCTGTGATTTAATTAGCAACCTGAGCTCTGGGCTTTCACCTGCACACTCACACTTCCTCTCTCTGTTTGCAGACTCAGCCTCTCACTGGGGATGACTGAGCGCGGGAGGCAGCACTGACAGGTTATTAAAGAGGGAAGCATCCGCCCTCATCCTCCCACTGATTATAAAATTCAATTCCATTGTTTGCAGCGTGGTGTGAGCCATATCTGTGAGTTTTAATTGGACTGTGACAGAGAGGAGGGAGTGTGACGTTTGTGGCAAATTGTTTAAACTGCGTAACGAGTCCGTAACAGAAAAGGAAATTACAACTAAAACTCAGCGTATTATCGGTAAAAAAAAAGAAGCTTCACTCATCCTCAAACCCACTGGGAAGGTTTCTGGGCTCCACACACGGAGAATTTGCTTTGGTGTCGTGGAAAAGCAAATCAAGACTTCACTATATGACTGTTCACTGTGACAAATGTTCTCTGTTTGCTGCAGGAAATATATGAAGAACAGTGGTTCCTCATAAGAGCTTATCTCCGAGGCTGGCAACAACATTTCCTGTAATAATCGAGGAAAACTTTCTTAAAAAAGGAGACAAAAGGATTTTGCGGCTGCACGGAATGTTATTTTTTTCTTCCACAGCTAAGGAAATTAGAACCTTGGTACTTTTAGCTCCAAAGGAAAATAACAGATTTAATGCACTCAATTCAGTGGAGTTAGTAGTGAAGTCTGATAAAAAGCTCCCACAAGGCGTTACGGAAATAAGCTGTTAAATGCGCTTCATGCTTATTTGTTTAACCCCAGCCCCCCAACCACACCACAGACGCACACACACACACACACTTCACTTCACTTGTCTGTCGTTGACCCGGATAAAGCCGAGGGTTTTACTACAGGGCTGATTCAACAGAGTCCCAGGGGCCGACTGAAGGATTATATAACTCCAGTAACTTTGATGGAAGCCGGCAGGAGAAACTTTCGTGGTCAGACGGCGCCGAGTGGGAAAGTGAGTTTGCGTGTTCACAGACCGGAAAGTGACACACACGCTCAAATCATATGGACTTCTATATGATGACACAGTGCTGGTAACGAAGAGGAGCCTGTAAAGAAAGTCGGGATAATTATAAATCTGCTGCTGAAATATTGAGAAGGTCGGGGGGGTTTGAACGAGGGTTGGTGTCGTGGTGCGAGTGTCATCACCGCCAAATTAAAACCAATCTACTAGTGTGATAAGGATTATAACCACAGAAACAGTCTTGTGTGTCCCATTCAGTTACATGGAGGAGGCTGGGTTTAACACCTATGCTGCAGGCAGCCAACAGGGGGCGATCCAGACGATTCAGCTGCAATTTTAGGAAGTGGTCCATCATAATATAAAAGCTGGAGAGTTGTGTTATAATTCTGTGTGGTTTTAGGAGCGAGTCCTTTCACATTACATGACTCTGAGCCACTGTTAAAGTAGAACGATTGTTTCTTGTTGCAGCATTAAAAATGCCACTGACATTAAAATCTCTTCTTTTCTTTAAAGCGGATCTTAAAACTGTGGAGTTAAAGCAACAATAAACAGAATCCTGTCGTCGGAAAGAAACTAAACAAACTAAACAAAAACTATCACACGCTACACAAAACAGCCGAGAGGCTCCAGGACCCAGAAAAAAGAAAACACAGATAAAAAAACAGCTCTGGACGAAAGTGCTGTTCCTACAAAACACACAAAAAATAAAATGCAATGCAACTAATTCAGCTCTTGTTATTTATTTCCTCCACATTAAAGGACATTAGACACGGAGCAAACACGGTTCAGTTCCTATTAACTGCTGCGGTAATTACATTTAAAAAAAAATCAAATATGAAATATAGTGTCCGTGCTTATACAGCTCAAACTGTACAGATACTACAGCACATTAAAACCTTCCTGTGTGAAGGTGTTAATGAATGTGCGGCTGTGACTGTGCATCACCGACAGGAAAGTTTCAGAAGTTTTACTGTGTTTTTATTGGTGTTTTCTCACAATAACTTAAAGCAACTTTCAGTAAGTAGAATAATATTAGATTCTCTAGATTAAAGTTTGAGTGAGCCGCCTCGACAGATCAGCAGCACAGAGATCATCCAGCGGGAGAACCGAGACAAACAGGAACTCGTCTCCAACAGACACAAGAAGAAGAAGAAAAAGAAGAAGAAGGAGGAGAAGGAGAAGGAGAAGAAGAAGAAGAAGAAAGTTTCAGCCCGAGGGTTTTCTAGGCAGGGCTGAATATAAATGCTTTCATTGACCGGAGCCCACAGCCAGCAGGAAGTCAACCACCATCACCCTCTGTCCCTCAAATGGCTGGAAATAAAATTGCCCACTTAGAATGCACCGATGTTCAATATCTACAATCATTCTGCCGTTTAAAATCCTTTTTCCAATATGGGCTCGTAAATACCAACATCCCCCCCCCATTCTCTCTTTGACACAAAGCAATATCGACCGTGAGCTATTGACCTCCACTGGTTCCGACTCGGAGCAGGAGACGTACTTGTGCTCCTGCCAAAGCAATTAAAAGCCCGGAGGGAGCTCGGCCGGTTTGTCTTCACAGCGAGAAGGTATCGACACACAACATGGAGGGAAAAGGGAAAAGTTAATTAAAACGATGCAGCGACACAGCGAGAGGAGAGAAGCTTCTTCACAAGCTCAGGATCTGATCTGGAGACAGCGCCGGGCTCATCTCTCCTCGGGGCTCTGGACCTTCAGAGGCTCCGTGTGCGTCTCGTATCAAAACCATCACCAGCTCAGGTCTCACGTCTCCTTCACTGTTTCAAGGAACAACACAGAGTTATTCACTGGACGTCTCAATCACCTGACGTGAGCACCCCGTATCGATCAGTGTTGTCCCTGTGAGAGGAGCTCCGGGCCTCATTAATCAAGCTGACGCTCAGAGTGACACACGGAGGCCGAGAGGGCAGGAGCATCACAACACTGGGACGCCACATCGAACACCTCCTCTTCTTCTTCTTCTTCTTCTTCGTCTTCTTCTGTCCCCCCCCTCGTCTTCATCCTCCCACGCCCTCCTGTGAGCCATGGGAAACGGCGAGGCTGTAAACGGATGATGTCAGCAAATCCCCGACAACGCCTGCAGGCCTCTCTCTCTCTCTATCTCTCCCTCTCTCTCTCTCTCTCTCTCTCGCTCACCGCCCCTGTATCCTTTCATTTTTCCCACAAAAAATTCAAAAAAGATGAAAGTGACTGAAACAGGGAAATGAACCAGCCTGTCGATCAGTGTGCACGTGAGGCAGATGGTGAAGGGTTCAGTTGGTGTGTGGTGGTGCCCTGGGTGATGCAGCGCCCTGTTCCCTGATGTGAGATCCACCCCGTGTGCACACTGGACGTTCAACAACACAACACGTTGACCCTGTCACATTACAGGCGTGTGACGATGGCAGAGTAACAGCAGATTAACAGGTTAACTTGTGTTAACACTGTTAAAAATAACAGCAGAAGAAGCTGCTCGCACTGACAAACACGAAGCCACTTAGTGGAGATGAACGTTGGTGTCAAGAGAACCCGTGTGAGCCTGGAGTCGTGTTCTTCAGCCGACCTTTGACCCCACAAGATTATAAATGACTGTGAACAAATGATGAATAACAAAAAGTCTCCGTCGCTCAGAGGAGCTTTTGTTTCTGTAGCTCCGATCGCTCGCTCGGGATTAACTCAAACAATACCATGATTTTTCTGCCGAAAAGTTGTACACAAATGTTTGTGTGAGAGTGTGTTCACGCACACGTGTACAGTAAACACACAAACACGAGGAGGAACGCTGAGAGGGAAGATGCTGCTTTTTACAGTTAGAGAAAATCTCAGCTAAACCCAGATAGGTAGACACTGAATCTGGCACACACACACACACACACACACACACACACACACACACACACACACACACTCACACACACACAAACACACACAGACACACACACACATACAGCGCCCTGGGGAGGTGAAGGGATGGTGAGGCATCAGCAGAGAGCATGTTCAGGGCATGTGAGGGAGAGAGGAGGCATCTCTGTGCAGTTCACTGATGATATTCATACTTTGTTATGCATGCAGCACGGAGGCAAAGTGAAATGAGACTCAGAGGTTGTGTGTGAGAGAAATGAGAGGCTGTACATGCAATAACCAGCTGTGTGTGTGTCTGTGTATGTGTGTGTTTGTGTGTTGTGCAGCCTCCCAGCACCTTCAGAATCATCATTTTGCAGCTCACGGCTTCATGTCCAGGGCCGAGGCTCGGGGTCGATGTGTGTGTCTGTGTGTGTCTCATATAAAACAATCAACATCACGTGTCTCTCACGTCTCCTGGGACGAAGACACATCAGCTGCTGTTTCAACTTCTTCACTGTTTCAAGTATCTACACACGGGATGTGTGTAGTGACACGAACCTGCGATCACAGTGACCGTTGTGTTGCCTTTAAGACCACTAACACAATGTAAAACAAGTGTTTCAGTCTCCAAATATAAACACAAACTTTAGAATAAAGTTCTAAAGTTTGCAGGCTGCAGGAGGCAGCGAGCTGGAACTGGGGCATAAACAAAGTACATGAATAAAATCTGGGATTTGGAAAATTCACATTCAATATTGATGTTCTCGCTCGATGCTGAGGTTGGAAGGTAGGATCCAGTATCGCTGCCGCAGAGAAAACAGGGAGAAATGTAACAGGAAGGGTTGCTGGTTTGAATCCGAGGACTGATGAAGGCACTGAATGGAGTTGTGTCCTCACAGCTGTGACACAAAGACAAGATTGGTTGTTTTGTCAGATAAAGAAACAAGGTTTAAAGAGTTTTTCAGGGTTTTCATGGTAAATTAAATCTTGTGTTTCCCAGAATAAGAAGCTGTTGAAGACATGTAACAGCAAAAATAACAAGTATCTGCAACCTCTGTAAACCTGTGCTTCCCCATCGCCAGTAGAAGAAGGGTGTGTGTGTGTGTGTATGTGTGTGTGTGTGTGTGTGTGTGTCATGTTTGACGTCACAAAGGCAGAGATGAACCGAGGTGCTCTCTCACCTCGCTGTGCTGCCAAATTAGCCGGTTCACCCAGAGGCCAAAACCTGCATCTACTGCCAATTTGATCCTTTCACTTTGCAGATAAAAGCCTGATGTTAGTGGTGTTAGTGGTGTTAGTGGTGTTAGTGGTGTTAGTGGTGTTAGTGGTGTTAGTGGTGTTAGTGGTGTTAGTGGTGTTAGTGGGTGTCTGGACCAGTGGAAAAGTGGAAATCATTCAAACGACGTGAACCCAGGTGAGGAGGATGATCAACTTCCTCATGGACCAACGAAAGGAGACAACTGTGGTTTCTAGAAGACTTGTGATGCACATTCAAACCTGTTTGCAAACACACACCACACACACACACGCACACAGACACACACACACACACCTGATGCCAACATGCCCCCCCCCTTGTTCCATCAACCTTTCTGTGATGCATCTCTTCCTCTTCCTTGTCAGTTTCTTTTTCCTTGCTCCCTCTGCGCTGCACTTTGTGACAAACCCGGCTGTTGAAAGCTCTTTATAAATAGATCTCACTCTCGACACCCAGGAGCCTCGCTGGCTGTCACCACGCGGGGCGGCTCGAGAGAGAGAGAGAAGTTTAGAAAACCCAGCCACGTACTTTCTGTAAGTATCCAAAAAGTCCTGAGAGGCCGGAAAACAAAACAACATCAAGTGCAGCGCGACCCGGCATCCAGGGTCAGGGCAGTGAGAGGGAAATACGAGCAGAGATTCATGGGCTGGAGATTTGGTCACTTGAGGTAAACTTCGATGCTCACTCTGATGAATAAGTGATGAACTCGAAGCCCTCGTCGTGGCCACTTTCCTGAGGACAGCTGGATGGAACCGGTGGACGGCCACTGGTCAATAAATGAATCTCTAACTGGGAAAGATGCACGGATCTGGGAGCCAGCCGACAAACTGTTGAACCAAACCAAGATAATTAGCGACGGAGAAATTCACGGGAAGAGCCGCAGAGTTTCATGCTGTGCTAATTATGTTTAGCTTGCTGGTATAATTACTTTTAATACCTCTCGGTTGAAAAGAAATGAACACAGGCATATCCAGTCCCCCCCAGTAAAAAGAAAAACCTGTTTCTTAACATAGCACCGCGGTGGAGTGTCTGTGTGTCCTGATCTCCGGAGAGAGAAGTCGTTATGAGGAAACGCTTCCCTGTCCTGCTCTGCAGCGAGCGGGGGGGAACCAGAACACGGCGACTGAAATAGGCCTTCGTGAGCGTATTGATGCCGAGTCGGGTTTGATTCCTTTCTCTGCCGCCTGCGTACAACACGACAATGAGAAGATTGTGTTCTGCATCGAGATCCAGGACAATCTGAGCCCAAATCTTAGCCTCCAGATATCTTCACATCTGATGCACCGCAAGGCAGAGAGGAGGGGATCTGTGATTCAGGCTGGAGCCGTGTATTGTTACCGACCGGAATGCATTACACATTCACCGCACCGAAGATAAACATGATTCGGTTTGTACAGGTCTGCAGCACCGGTAAAGTTATGTGCAGGAACCAGAGAGAGAGAATCAGGTGAAAGTCAACAACACCGAAAGTAATTCAGGTCTTTTTATCCACTTCTGTGAGTTTTTATTGATAGTTTAACTTGTTCTATTGATCCATGGATGACGTGACAGCTTCGAAAGAGAGAAGACAAGTGTGTGAACAGGTCATGAAACCCTCCTGCTCCACTTTTCCTCACAGTCTATGAATAGAACTCAGGAAAAGTGGAAAATCTGCATTTCTGTTTCTCAACAAAAATACAAGTTGGACCATTTTAAACCATTTAAACTTGTCTCTTTCTGTTTCTTTGCCCAGGACACATGGTTCTGTTTTCCCATCAGCCTTCAAATTAAAATAGAGTCCAGACTGGGAGGAGGCTGCTGTTCCCAGTTAAAGGAAACCACTCGCTTCTCTTCTCACTCTCCAAAAAACACAATTATTATAAATATCTATTCTTATTTAACAGCTAAATATAAAGTCATGTTGGTTATTGTCCAGTCTCCTAATGAGAAATATCACTCTTTTTGTATTATATTAAATATATATGAGTATATTAAGTGTTACTGTCAGTTTAACATGAATAATGTGTTTCCTTCCATTAGCTTATATATAATCTGCAGTAATGAAGACAGTTATACATGCGTCTGCATATTCACATCAGTCCAGGAGGATGTGCAGATGTATTGCACAGAAAATGGATTCAGGTATTTTGCAGGAGGAAAAGTTTCGACCTTTGAGAAATGGGCGAGTCTCTCTGATCCACCGTCACTTCAGCTCAGAGCTTCAGACACCAGCCTCCACGTCGGCTGGATTTTGAGGAGACAGCTCTTTTTATTTTTTGGGCTTTGCAAGCAAAAAAAGTTTTCCTTCCTCACAGGAGCTCCTCTGAAGGCCTTTCCCCTGGGCTCCCCCCACAAACACCGGGGCTTCCCACAGCAGCGTTTGCCCGAGTCCTGATGAATAATGTAAAATTCATTAAGCCGACGGGTCACAGCACCTTTTTCTCAGAATACTGATCATCCTGAGAGGAGAAACATCAGCTGCCTGGGTACCTCATGTGAAACTCTCATCTTCAGCGGCTGCTAACACGGACTCGTTGTTTATGAGAACTCCGCATCACGCTTAGTATTCTGAAAACACGACTGTGAGTGCCCGTCCCCCCCCCCAGTGTCCCCGTTGCACTCGTTTAAGGACGAGCCCTTATCAGTTGAACAGTTCTGTCGAGTAAACACGTTTATAAAGTTATGATCTGGGATGACGTGCACTCCCCAGATCTCCCTCTCCACTGGTAAACATGTTTTCTCACCTAAGACTCTTCACGCGTCTCCTCGGCTCCGATGCCGCGTAAACACGTCGGCTCCGTTTTGCTCTGAGTGAAGATTTACACCCGACTGACCGGCTCCTGCCTGATCCTCGCCCGGCAGCGTGGCCCCGGTGTCATATCAACAGATGTCAGAATGTGTCGACATCATAGTTAGAGAAAGGAGCACGGGCGCACTCTGCTCCCTTCAGAACTGGGAGTGCCCCACTTGACCTTGTCCGTTCCAGTTACAGCCGCCGTGCAGCCGCCGTCAGGCAGCGCGTCTGCTGTCCTCGGTTTGATACGAGCGTGATGTGCACAGTGGAAACCAGCAGGGACGCCAGTGGGAAGGTGGGAGTAATGGGAAACATACAGTCCTGCGTCTAACATGAAGAGTCACTGCAAACTGGTGTCGTTCCTCAATTTATAGATATCCAACATTAAATCTCTACACTGTCACGTAGAGGATTTGAAAAGACGTCCCTACCAAGAGATTTTGAGGAACTGGAGGAATGTTAGCATTATAAATTTGTTTTTATTATTTAAACCATCAAACCTTGAATCTCAGAATAGCTGACCCCTGAGTCGGAAGTTCGACCCGGAAGGTCAGACCTCACCAAGATGGCCGCTCCGTGTATCGACGGTAGTTTATTCGATTTGAAGAATTCTGCTATTTTCATCTCTGGGTTCAAAGTAAAGCTGGTAAATTAAACTAGAATCAAATAAGATAAGAAATATTCTATATTTTTGTTATTTTCATACAACTGCATGTATGAAAAGTAAGTAAGATGACCTATCTCTATATTCGTTAGACTCTCATGTCCACTGGCTCCTTGTGACAGCTTACAGATATATAAGAGTTTTATTATAAATCTAAAAATAAGTGATACACACAGGAGTAAATAATGTGATTGATGGGAACTGTCTTTCTCTGCTGGTTAAATACACAAGTGCGGCTCTATCCCTGCAGGAGTCTTGTTTATCGTGGAGAAGTTCTTCATTAATGTGTTTTTAATCATGTCTGGACACCAGTGGCGCACAGAGGATCAGCTACTGGGTCTCCTGGGATGTGCTGACTACATGAAAAATCTCATATTCCATTTATTGCACTTGAATGTCCTGTTTTGTAATTAATTATACTTTGTCTCTTGTGTTATTTTAGTAACTTTAGATTCAAGCTAGAGGAAGATGTTTGGGGGAAACTCCTCGATGTGTGAGAGGAGACAGGAGGAGAAACTCTGCATCTCTCGTTGATCTGGAAAAAACATTTCAATAAAAACCTCCTGGTGGCCTGAGGTGTACGAGTCACTGACCAATCAGAGCACAAGGTGGTCTGATGAGTCACTGACCAATCAGAGCACAGGGGGGTGACCTTCAGTGCACGTCAGCCCTCACGTCTCTCAAATACACGACATGATGACAGTGATGTCAGGTCTAAAAAAAGGGGGAAATATTACAATCTAGATTAAATAATATAATGTAAAAGAATATTTAAACTATCTATAATAGTTAAATGTCACATGTATGATTAAATAAGGAAACAGCTGATCTAAAGGAGAAATATGATGTTTGTTCTTCAAAGTTTAAAAAAGCCAGACATACTTCCTCACGATGATGACATCACGATGCTCTAATGAAGCTCGTCTGACACGCCCCCTAAGAGAGGCGGGTAAACAGGTTGACACTTCCTGCATGCACAGGAAGCTGTTGACCAATCAGAGCCGTGCTTAGAGCTCAAAGTGTTTCAGACAGAGGCTGAAAAGAGAAAGAAGAATATGTCTCCTGGAATGAAACTGGAATAATTAAGAGATGTTTAAATGTAAAGGAGACTAACACAGTGTGATAGAAATGAGGGACTCATATAAAACTATTGCAGTTTGAACCCGCCCCCTCGCCCCCAACGCCAGCTGGGATTGGCTGCGGTCGCCCACACGATCCTCAGGATAAGCGGCGCTAAGAGCCTCTTTAAAAGTGAAGATAAGCACTTCAGAACCGAGCTGAATAAAAAAAGACAAATTCAAGTTCATATCACATTCGGACTGGCGATAACTCTCTGTCTCCCGACGTCCCTTCAACCCGCTGAGTGTTCATTTGTTAAATGTTCCATTGGTCCCATTTAATCTGCCTTCCCATTCACCCAGTCGCCCTGATGAGAGGAGTCTCTTGGCCTTGAAGGATGAATTCTAATTGGGGGTTGAACAGAGACGGATCTGAAGAGAGGCTCGTGAGTCGCTCTCATCTCATCACACGCCTCTCCGGCTCTCAGAAGGTGAAGACGTCCCTGCCATTCTGACTAACTCACTTCTCCCAAATCTGCATTTCAATTAAAAGCCCTTGGTTCAGTGGACAAATGCATGAGATTAATTAAGCCTGAGCGAATACGAATGAAACATTGAATAGCCTCGCTCATAATGAACCACAGAGGAGATCACATGACTCCTCCTCCCGTATCTCGGCCGCCCAGCGGAGGGGGGGCTGATATGATCGATAGCACGTCTTGTCTGAGATTCCCAAACGGTTTCAAAAGATCATTTTAATTCTGTTTAAGCTGAATTCTGTCCAAGTCTCTTTCTAAACCTTTAGTCTCCGGGGGTTGGGGGTTGGGGGGGGGGAGCTTTGCAGCGCACAGACACAGTCTTTCATCAATAACCTGTTTTATATTCATGCAGTTACAAGATATAAATTCATAACAGGGAGCGGCAGGAGGCTTTTCACTGTGGCCCACCGAGCAGCGACTGATCACAGGCACCAGGGAGGAGAGCTGCTGGAGGAGAGGAAGCCGTTAATTATTCACCCAAACCAGTTTTCTTTCTCTTTTAAAATACTGCACGCCATTAAACGGAGGCATTTTCTAAAAGTTAAACTGAGCTCTACATTCCCAGGTTTGTCGAAGAGCCCGCTTGTGGTTTATCACGAGAGGCACTGGGATGTCAGAGTCAAAGTGCATCCACGTCTGTTATCAGATCTCACCGAGCTGTTCCCGCTAACGTGAGGAAAAAGTGACGTCTCAATCGGCTCTGACACCGATCTGCCTCATCCAGCGCCGGCTGTGTGTATCGTGAAGTGTTGAGATAAAGTACGAGAACGATTCCTCCGTGCGTTTGACTGCCACTGACATAAAAGAGAGGAATGGAGGATAAAACCCCCGAACGTCTCTCAGCACCGCCCGGACGGAGCGGCTGGATTTACGGCTGCGTTTCAAAACATATCATCTGCACATGGAGGAAGAAGCTTCACGTGTGTGCATGACAAATAGAAGATAATCATTCCTGGTCATGACTCGTATGGTTTAATGGCTCTGTGTGCTCGGATTTATAGTGACACCCCTCTGGTCGCTCTATCATCCGATCTGCAAAGTCATCATTCAGTGCCATGAGTACCCAAAGAGAGCGGGGGGGGTATAAAACACAAGTGGACTCAGGAGCTCGGAGCATCTCCACAATAACATTCACACAGTTACACAATGATGCAAAGTGTTGTTTACCTGAGCTTCTTGTGGAGTTGGCACCTGACTGCAGTGGGAACAAACCACAGAGACTCCCAGCTCCTTCCTCTCAGACACAGACGATTAAGGGACAGAACCAAATCAATCACGGTCATTGTTAAAAGTCCATCTCGGGGCTCTGTGGCCTCTCATCCTTCTTCCATGGGCAGACACATTTTTCAATTATGAACACGAGGGAAAGGAATTAGAGTCCTAATCCCGACTTAATCCCCAAACAAACAGATCCACGGCCTCCATTTCCAGAGGAGCCACCCGGAGCTGGCCGCTCTGCACCCGGAGCCGTCTCCTCCTGTTAAACCTCTGCCCCACCCCACTAACCCCGGTCATGGATGGAAGTCCTCTCGGCTCTGATAGCTTCCTTAAATTGATCTGTGGGAGCATTAGCCTTGTTTGAATGGTACTTAGAACCCGTTCAAACTACCACTTTCATAAAGTCACTCGCCCACTTACAGGTTGTAATTCAATAACGAGAGAGCGGCAATTCAATCGCTCTTTCGGGTGAAGATTACAGTTTATCTGAGCAGCCTTTTCACTATTGATCACATCGATTCAGTGGAGCTGCTCTTACAAACTTTTCCAGGATTACAAACCCGTACTTTAAGATGATGGTGATTTTTAAGTTAACTTTTTTATGCCCAACGAATCACACAATAGTTCCTTTGTCTCCGGGACACATTTGTATATATGATGTAATATAAACACAGGTTGTGTTACACCTTTAAACAACACGTTGTGTAAGGCTGTCATCCTGTTGAGGGTATTTTCATTTACTCTGAAGGAGTTTCAAGCTCTTCTGAACACCAGTTGTAGCCGAACGTGACGTCAGCAGTCAAAGAGTTGATGGTTTGAATCCAGCTTCAGGTTAAAACACACTGGAAATGAGTCGAGTCAACAAAACAAGCAAAGAGGAAACAGATATGAAAACAAGCTGATGCTCAAACTCTGTAAAGACGGAGAAATGCTTCAGCTGCCCGTCACCGACGTGCACGAACAAACTGCTCCACCATCGATCCACCACACACACACACACACACACACACACACACACAAACACACACTCTCCGCCAGAGAGCTCGCTAGCCTCCTTACCATTCTGTCCGTGAGCGATAGCAGCCGAGCCCAGGGTGGTCAGATCTCTCTCATTTCCCTCGACTTGTACAAGCAATCGATTCCACTCAAAGACGAAGGCCACCGCCGCTCATCCCCCTCGCCCGCCTGCCCCCCCGACTTCATCGTCCTCTGAATGCAAATGGACGCGGGGACGTTGGATGTGATGAACAAGAGCAGCCTGCTTCATTTGTGGAGAAGACCCAGGAGCCACCGGGAAGATCGGACTTCAATCAGGACACAAACTGTCGGAGGTGTCACATCGTGAGGAGAAGTTTTTTCTGTGATGTTCATTTATTTTAGATTCTTCATCATAAAGAAAAGTCAGTGCAGCATGAAAACACATTAAAGGACCAAACTGCCGGCTGCATGTTCACAATGATCCGTGGTGTTTAGTGTTCTCCTCCTGTTCTCATGTTCTCCTCGGTGGGTTCAGGGACTTTCAGAGATCTGAACTCGGGCTGTGAAACAAACCATTCTGATATCAAACTTGTGTTTGTGTGAGTGATTTGACTTCGGGGCGCATTAGCAATCAATATTCAGATGTGCCAGAATTCTTGATTGGGCCACCGAGGAACTCTGAGTTGAGTTTGGACTCGTGAGTGGAAATCATATTCATTCTGCCCTTCTCAAACTTTTATTTTTGGGTCGTCATCCTGACAAACAGACGGGTTGGGATCCACAGGACGTTGCAGTAGAATAAATATCATCTCTATAAATAGATCCTGTACGTGAGTATGCAGAACCTTGTTTGAACCAATCATGATTGAGCAGGCTTTGGTTTTCCCACATCGACTGATCAGCTTTTTAAATCTATTTTCATTCTCATGCACGGAGCTGTAAACAGAGATTAGCCAAAATGTCGCCTGGACCAAAGACGACTAGAGAAAGTACCAGTGTTTGTGTTTTGTCTGGAGAAACTTGAGGCTTGTGAGTCAAATATATAAAACTAGTTGTTTAATTTGTCCTCAGGTTTAATAACACTTGGTGCCACTGCAACACACTGAGATCTCACTGGCTCCACGCTGATGAAAACTCTTTTACTGCCCCTGAGCCTGGAGCATCGGCCTCGTCAAAGTGTGAAGCGTGAGCGCTGTAGAAGTTTAGGAAAAGGAAGAAGACGATAAACCCGACATTCCTAATAAAGCTGCAGCTCTTTACGAGGCTACTTCCAGCAGCTGACTCTCAGCCAGCGAGCGGAGGGACCTTCACGTGGCTCTGGATTTGCAAGGAGGTGAAATGAAGTTAGGGGGCGATGATGTCAGAGGTCAGCTGGTGACATGTGTCGTCACTGTCGGGGGACGACCTTGAGTTCAACGACCCTTTCAATGACCCTCAGCTGAAGAGGTCATGTTTTCATCACTGTCTGTTTGTTGGTTGATTGCTTTAAAGAAACATTACGCAAAAAAAATACAAAAATGGATTTCCAGCAGAATCGGGAAAACAAGAACCCAAATTCAGAAAGTTTCTTTATTTTTAGTTTTTTTTAATAATTCCACAGTTTTCCAAGAGAATAATTCATGGATCTGGATGATGAAATATTTAGGGAACTGATTTGTGCGTCTCAGAGCAGCTTGATTGAATTGAAGGGGACTCTCGGGGTTTCATTATCATTATCTGGTTCATTATATGCTCTGACACAGATTCCATCACCTCAGAGCCCGATGCTCTTTCATTAAATGGCAGAAGACTTCATTTGAAAACCCTGATTCAACCAAAATGGTCCCAATACGATGAGTGATGGCTCTTTGTTCAGATCCCTGAAAGTCTTGAAGACACTGACACGGCGTGAGGCTGCAGAGAAGAGAGAGACTACACTCTGATTCCTGTACAACTCAACAACGTGGGCCGGTTCTTCTGTTTAATTTGTTTCTAATAAGAGATGAGACTGAAATGAGCTTAAGCGAGGACGTCTCCGGGAAGGTGCATGTCGATCTATTGTTGTGTTGTGTGTTTGTTTGATCGAGATGCTGTCGCTCGTACAATCTTTAAACTTGAGCTGTTTACACTGCTGCTTGTCTCAGAGCTTATTCAAAGAAGTGCTCGCTGTAAGCTGCTTCCCATTGAAGGGGAATTTAAATGTTGATTGAAACAACACGTTCCTTAATACTGTTTTTAAGTGATTTGTTTAATGTTACTAAAATGTATGATTTAAACTACAACCAGAACCTTCGTGTTTGAGGTATTAAACAATGTATTTAAGATTCAAGAGATTCTTATAGACCACAAGTACAAAAACATTGTATATGAGGAAGTCCGGAGATTCCTTATTGTGACACCTAAGAATTAAGACTCTAGCTAAATCTATGAGTATCTATATACAAATAAAAATAGAGTGACAAAAAACTAAACTAAAACTTCAGGGGCGGATCCAGGGGCGGGGCCAGGGGGGGCCCAAGCTAAAATCTGATTGGCCATTTATTGGCAAGACTTATTTTCTGAGCTTTTATAAAATACACAATGTGCTTGAACAACTTTGTAAATATATGCAATGATGTGTGACTCCACTCAGAGTTTACAGTCAACATGTGCAACTTACTGAATCAGCAACGTGGGGACTATAATTGCGTGTAAACAGTGGCCTCTTTACGCCCCCTGATCTAAAAACAACATCGTGTCACTTTTACGTTCACTCACATAAACTCGACTCTCGGTGATTCAGAATACATTCTGTGTATATATATACGTGACAGCTGCTATTCAGCAAGTAGGACGACATATTTAAAACTATATCCTGGTAATATAAAAACAATGTGCTGGTGTTAATGAGGAATGTCCATGTTCCAATTCCATCCCTGTGAACGTGTGAGAAATCATCCCCCCGTCATTTCATTCTAACTATCACCTCCTCTGCGTTGGTTCTACTTAATATCCCCAAGGTCATAACGTTTGATAAATCATAACGTCAGCAGAGCCGGTCATAAAGCCCCGCCCACATCACACCTTAATTGACGGAGAAGGAGGCCGACGGCTCGCCCGGGGCCGAGTCAATCGATTGTGACAAACAGATTAGAGAGAGGAGTTTTGAATGATTAAGTTATGTATGGATTTTGATTTAAACATTAACGTCTCGTGGGCTCAGCGGGACGGAGGGACGGACGGAAGGGGATCGATGCCTCCTTGTACGTATCAATGGGATTCAGCACGAGGGTCAATGGGGTAACAAGGGGGGGGGGTGCACAGGCAGCTGCATTGTACTGGATTGAGTGCAGTGGGCGAGGTAACAATACAATTTAAGATATTTTAATTGTACCAGCTAACTGCTGCTCCGGTTCTAATGAATGAGGCGTTTTTATCACGAGAAGCTTCAGCTGAAGAAACGTTCCCGACGTAAATCAAAGAGGATTTTTTAGTAACTTTACCTCAAGCCACTAAATGACTATAATATATCTAGTGAGCGGCTGATAGGGCTGTTGATCAGAAGTAATGACTCCATTAATCGCTGCTCTCCGAGGATTCAGGTGATGAAATTAACTTCCTGGCTCGGTCTCTCCTGTGAGGAAACACACATGTGGAGATAAATATATATACACAGGCAAAAGGGAAGCAGGTAGAAGTGGAAGTTTGAAGTTGGCTTTTTTAAGACGCTATAATACAGTGCTTATCTATAAAACCTTTAAAACTGAAGTTTCTAAGTGAGAACACGATCACTTTATTTTTAAATGTGGTTCATATTTGCATAAAATCCAATGAGAGGTGAGGAGGGAGGAAAGAAAACGATGTGACTGTAGCTGCATATAAAGGCGAAGAGTTAACGTGTGCATGTGTGCGCTGCAGGGAGAATACAGTGGTTGAAGTTTTACAGAGAAGTTAAAAAGTAAATTTCTTCTTTCTCTCTCGATCTGAAATGTAGCCCTGTGATTTCTGCGGGGGTGATTCTGAAGAAAACCACCGTGGCCCGAACACTGGACGACCTCGATGTCAGGACAACTTCCAACGTCTGTCAAAGAGAGAGAGAGAGAGAGAGGACTTTCGGAGGATGAGAAACACTTTTAGTTCCCAACGAGTTCTGTTGGGAACATTTCCCCCCCGAGGTACCGAGCAGAAGAGAGTCCTCTTTATCTGGTTCAAATCAAACATGGAATGCGGTGAAATTTAAAAAATCCACTTTTTCAGTCCAATTCTCACACTTTCCCCTGTGAGATGGTGAAATTGGTTAAAATCATTTCTCTCTGACAGTCTGTGTTTTTCATCTCATCCTCCGTGACGGCTCTGAATCCTCCTCTAATGAACAGATCTGTTCTCCCAGTGGTTGAATCCCTGCAGTGAAGCTGACGAGATGTAATCACACACCTCCATGTTTGTGTGTTCACATGTCCTCTCTGTGTCTGTGTTGATGGACGTACAAGAGACGTCCAATCGGGGACAAGTATCCTGTTAAACAATGATTTGTAGATCGAAGAACTGAACAAGTATTTAGTCATGAATCTAGTAATGAAAAGTCATGTCTTTTGCAAATACACAACTTTTCATCACAGCAAAGCACAAAGTGAAGCTTCTTACACAATGATGAGGATGAGAATGTGAGTTTCAGTTTCCTGTTCTAACCCAGTGAGGCAGAGGTGCTGGTTTAGATTTCAAGATGTTTAGGAGAAGATACGATTTGTTAATGATGTGTAAGGAGATGTATAAAAATAAATGAAACCCTAATATGTAGCAAAAGTGAATTTATGATAATATTAATTTGATTGCAGATGGTGCCAGAGCATCACAGGATATCTCACCCTCCTTGTTATATGTTGCACGGCTGCACCATCATTGAAAATTTGATTTCTCCGAACTGTTAATTGTATTTCAACTTTAGAAAATGAATTATTACACGTTTTAATTAAACAACAATTCACTACAGTTAGCATGGAAAATTATCACTTACATCACTGCCTCCTCACAGTTTTCTTCAGTTCAAATTCACTTTTACATTCAAACTTTTTTAAAGCTGCTTGAATCCACGGTGACCAACACGCAGCCAAAACAAATCCTCAGAGCTGATTCAACAAGGACCTGCCACACACACACACACACAGACAAACAGACAAGGGGAGAAAAATGCAAACTCCGCACATCCCAAAAGAGGAAGTAAACGAACAACAGGGACATTGAGGGAATAGGTTGTTGAGTGAATCATTCTTTATCAGCCTGGTCCCTGTAGCTCAGGAGAAATGAAACTACGCCAGAGGACACACACACGTTATCTGGGATCGTGATGAGCTGAGGTAAACTCGAGATGCTCAATTATCACAGCAGTCACTCATTCCTGTTATAGCATCCGGCCTCGTCTCACTGTCATGTGAGGGAAGGCGTCTGTGAACTCGATCAACACCATCATGACCTGTGTGAGCCGTATTTTTAAAACTGTCATCGAGCTATGAGGAGATGAAAACACATTATGTATATATATACTCATGTGGATAAATAAAGAAACTGTTTTTGTAGTTTTGGCATCATCCCTCTTTGTTGGATTTTGTGTTTCCCGACCAAATCTGAAAAAAACCTGGATCACAGGCTGGATGGCGAGTGACAGATGGTTTATAATCAATAACCTTCTGAGAGCCTCTCCCACAAATATCCTGCTTTGAAATGACGATAAAGGAAATCTGTTACTCAGCTCAGCTGAAATAATGATTATAAAGATTTCCTGAGTAATGACTAAAAAAAGTTTTTCACTTCAACCGGAGTAAATTAAAAAACAAGGTTAAGATATCGACTTGATGTTTTGTTGGAAACTGTTTGGAAAAGTGAAGCTGAAAAATAAAAGTGTGTCTCGAACAAACAGTAGAAGGGCGAAAAACATCTTTCCTTTGAATCAGGCTTTCAGTGTCGTTATTAGATTTTCTTTCAATTTTGAAAAACTCTTTTTCAGCTCTGATAGAACTTATGTTGCACCAGCATCTACGTGAACCTCTTTGTTAGATGACCTCTTTAGAAAATCCAAAAGGTCATCCTCATGGTGGCGCTATAAGAAACAAAATGGTGGGCAGACAGATTGACTGGTGCAAAGATGTTTTTCATCTTTAAGCAACAGGACTGAAGTTTTTATTTCTGTGTCAGTAACTGTTGTTTCCTGCTGGAGTTGACAGGTGTTGATTGGAAACTTGTTCGTCCCAGATTTAACCCCGGGGACAAAATGTTCCAAACTGTTTACGTGTCTAATTGACTCTGATGGGTGTGAATCCATATTTCATAAGCTGTGGCAAAGTGTTGATCGTCACTGTCTCACAGAGCCATGAATTAACAATGCTATTTTCATGCAGGGCTCCATCTATGGCAGTTCTGTGAAAACATGTCGTGTCAGGGGGAAAAAGGCACGTCTGTCACTGCCTCAGCGCCCCCTGGAGGCCTGGAACTGCACTTTGTAACTGTGGGGTCACATGCTCAGACCCCTCCCGATAATCTCCTGAGCTCCGGAGGAAAAACCTGAGCCAGGACGAGGCCACAGACCTGATATCTGACATGATGAAGAAGCGGTGGAGACACTGATGAAGATGTCAAGGAGGCTTTCGGTTGAAAAACGAATCAATACATCACGACCTTTGTCTTCCTGCTGCGTCATCCCTCACCCTATGGCGAGCTGTAGGGGGGGGGAACTGAAGAGAAGCTGTCGGCCCGGAGGACGTGATGAGCAGAGACACAGCAGGGCCGGCGAGAGGAGTCGGTGCTGATGCAGGAGTTATGCTCGTCACACAGGGACATGGCCCTGTCGTGGAGGAAGGGGTGACAGCTGCAGCCGTGGAGCGTCGGGGGGGGCGTGTGATGCAAGCGCACGGAGAGCAGCTAATGAGCGAGTCTGGACCGAGCGATTCCCGTGGGAGGAAATATGTGTTATGTTTTTGTAGGTGTGTGCAGTTTTTGTCGGAGCTGGGAAAGTAAAGTGTGAAGTGTTGAAGTACAACACGACCCGGCTGCCAGTACTGGTCTCTGCTCAGATTTAGATTTCATATCTCACATAATACGGAGTGTTAAATATGACTGTGATCTTCGCCTCTTTCACTTTTCTTTATTTCACGTTCTTTATTGTCTCTTCCAGGAAAGTTAGGATTAGGATTTTGTATTTTTTTTATCACTTTCCTTAGCTATTGTGAGCATTGTCCCACTTTTTCTTTTATCAGTTTCTTTAAAAGATGATTGTTTGTCTCTTGATGTAAAAGAAAAGAAAAATAACCCATTCAGGGCGTAGAGAATCTCGGATTCCATTTTCTTTTTCCATTATAAGAGCTGCACAGACGTGTAGGGTTGTTTGGCCTTGGTGGAGAACCATTCTGCTTTCCTTTGTTCATTTCTCCTTTTCCATCTTTCTATCAGCTGTTCCTCTTACCTCCCTACTTTCAGTTTGTCTCTGTCCCTCCGTCTTTCACTATTTATTCCTCCCTCGTCTTCCGTCCTTCTTTATCTCACCATTTCCTGTTTGTCTCTTTTCCCACACAGCTTTCATTATCTTTTCCTTTTGTCCTGTGAAGTCATCGAGCTGAAATTAAAAGGTTTTTAACCGAGAGACACAATAAACAATCTCGCATCATTTCAATCTGGAGACTTGAGGACATTTTACTGCTAAATGAGGCACGAACAACAAATTTATTAGTTTATCAGTTGACATTTTTCTTTCAATTACCTTTTTAATGAAGGTTTGTGGTTTTTTTAATGTCAGATTTCCCACAGGCCAAAGGTTTCGCAACACCAAATCCTAAAGATGTGTTATTTACAGTAATGTACAGTGAAATAAATAATAATAATGATAACAACTTATTATTTTAACAATTAAGTGATTATCCACATCCATGACATTTTGACATATAATGATAAATGTTCTGCTAATTGCCAATTAGATAAACCAATTAATCAATTAAGTGCTGCTGCTCGTGCTTTGCCTCTAAGGGCAGTGGAATAAAATGTCAACATCTTCGTGTGTGTGTAGTTTGAATAGGAGAGAATGTGTCAGTGGCTATTGTTGCATGTTTGTGCTTGTGTGTGTGTGTGTGTGGGTGTGTGTGTGTGTGTGTGTGTGTGTGTGTGTGTGTGTGTGCAGTATCAGTGGATGTGAGACTGTGCACATGCAGTGAGTCCTGTCTTTTACAGAGTTTCCTTCAGCTGCAGAACAATCCAGCTTCCACCGGCTCACAGCTACAGGAGGCTCCTCCCACTTTAACCAGGGTAACTCCTCACAGATGATGTTGGTGGGTCCAGTGCAAAGATGAAGAGTAAGATGAACCCACCGGCGTGTGTATCATCCTGAACATCAACCAGCTGGAGAGGCTCTGGTAAAGTGTCCTGAGGTCAGGACCAACTTATCAGGTCTTGATTTTCGGGGGAGGACACGTCTTGTAAACAACGATAAATGACCAAATGCAGCGTCGCTCAGTTTCTGTCTCAAACCGGGCAAAGCGTTTATTTTCCTCCATCATGTTATTTGCTTGCAGGCTGCGTTGGAGGGTCGTGTGCAGCAGCAGCAGCAGCCTGCTCCACATTCACTCAGCTGCAAACGCTGAGGCCTGCGGTGACGCTAAGTACAATCACAACTGTGGGGGAAATCCTTTAATGGACCACAAGCTGATGGAAGAATTTCTTATTCCTTCCCCACGAGCAGCTTTCCAAGCAGTTTATAAATAAGCAGCCTTTCACCATTTATCGAACATATAAAGGTCTAAAAGTTTCTACTCAACAAGGTTTGAATTAACTTCCAATAATCCATTTGATTGAAGTGTTTAATTCTCCACTGTTCAAGTTCTTTCTGTAATTTAACCTTAATGGATTCGGCCTCTTGGGGAAAGCAGAACAAGCTACGAGCACAGTCGTGATGTATTCGTCCCTGAATGAGTTTGCATCAGAATCACAAGCAGCAGACAAAGAGCAGCACAGGCAATCGTTTGGAATTGTCATTTTGGCCACTTAGCAAACACAAGTCCAACGTTTCCTCACTTATTCAATCCAGCAATTAGCTGTTTAATGATGCAGCACCTTCACCGGCTTGTTGCCAACTTTACCTGCTGCTTGGTGCTGGAAACAGAGTTAATGACCGAGACTGAATCAAACCAATGAGAAGAGATGAGGCTGTGAAACCAAAACAATGAGCTGAAAGATGCTGACAATCGTCCTTCAAGCTGCAGGAGTGTGGACGGTCTCTGTGGGTTTGTCCCTACAAGTGACACTTTGACCTTAAGGAGCATTTTCACCTTTAGTAATTTAAATTATTAATCTGTGAGGCTTTGAAATGCATTTTCTAAAAAGCTACTAAGGTAGAAGGGAACACAATCAAGCATATACCTCCACCAGCCTATTGAGGAAGCTACATTTAAATCAGACATGTTCCGTCCCTTAAATATGTTTAGGATTTGTTGGATTGTTTTCTTCAGCATCCATGAATTATTGTCTGGGAACTTGGTGAAGATTCAGTTTTGAAAGTGTCTGAAAACCCTGCTGCTCAATCCCATGAGTTTCACCTGCACAGTTTCCATTCGAACTCGGGCCCTTGTACTTAGTTTCAAATCAGTAACTTCCCCCCCGGCTTCCAAGTGCTGAACCAAAGCATTAAACTTCACTTTTCAGGAGCCAGAGTTGTGCAAACAAGCCGAAGTCAGAGTCCAGAAAACAAACATTAAAGCGTCTCGGCCGTCAAAAGGTTGCAGGAAGTCAGAGACCGTGCGAGAGGAAACGATTTGAATTGCAAATGCGACATAATTACAAATCCAAATGTTTCAGCATCCCGGCCACTCCCAGTCAGTGTCACTGTCACTTCTCATTAATAATTCCTTCCTCTTTGCAATTTAAATGCTCTCCTCCATACGATATTCAACATTTAGTATTCTTTGGTGGAAGTGATCATCTTTTGAGAGAGAGAGAGTGTGAGTGTGGAGCCGATCCTCTGCAGACACACACCAGCCATCTGGCCACATGCACTGATGAATCCTGCACATGCATCACTAATTAACGGAGCTTCATGTATTACTCACACACGTTCCTGTAGCTCGGTGTCAGATTGATGCTCAGACAGGAGCTGAACATACAGTCCACATACTGTCAGTTTCCAGTGCATTATTGATACCACTGCATCATGGCAGCACCGGGCGTCGTGTTTGTTTTTAATAAGCAGATGTATCATTTCATACTAAATAAATTAAAGTATTTTCACAGTTTATTTCTCGCAGGCACAGAGCAGCAGGTGTGTGAGGCCGAGGGATTCAGAGTAACTTGATGCAGGTCAAGTATCCGTCCAATCACTGGATGTTATCCATAGACTCTATATGAAGATGAACGGCTTGACAACTGTCAAAAATAACCCTCTAGATCGCCCTCTGGTGGCTGGCTGTAGAATAGCTCATAAACCCTGCCTCCTCCATGTTAGCGGACGGGACAAAAAGGTCAAAGAACAAGTCAATTCTATCATAGATGGTTTCTGTTGTTTCTTATCAATGTGCTCCAGTGAGTTTGGGTTTAATTCATGTTATTTCAAGCTGTATAAACGGGTTGAATGACAGCTGAGACTGATCAGTGATTGGTCGAGAGCGTGCATAAGGGGATGGCGATTGTTCCTTTGCAGAATCTGGCTCCAAATGACGTCAAAACCACCAAGATCTCAGCCCCAGTAGCAGAATGTGAACATGTGTGTGGTTCAGGAATAACGTTGTTACCTGAGCGGAGTGAGACCCCACCCACCCACCCTTGTCTCTGCCTCTGTGCAGCCCTGAGTCCATCAGCTCTGTCTGAATCTGACTCTGTGGAAAATGAGCCACATTTTCAAACACTGAGGTCCAAACGTTCAAGCCCATCAGTCACGGACGGTGATTTATTGACTAAAGCTCCGGCTCTGGATTCACATCAGGACTGTGGCCCCCGCCCTCGGCTCCCAGAAGGCCGTGCTGCAGCGGCGTTCCGTGGCCCGTGGCGAGCGCCTGCAGGCTCGCTGACCTGCCTGCTGGGACGAGTGTGGAGAGAGGAAGCGCTTATTAAAGCCGATATACAGATGTTTGCAGTTTGCCGATTCTCTCCCTCTTCTGGTCACTGATTCACTTCATTATTCACTCGCTCGTTCACTGAGTCACCGACTCGCTCTCTAATTGGCCGGGTCACTCTCTTCCCTTTTCACAACCTCAGTAAACCAACACTTCATAAGTCACTCGGTGCCTTGCTCACTACCTCACTTCCTGACACTGGCAGTGTGTGTGTGTGCTGGGAGCTTTCGAGCAAAACAACCTTAATCCCCAGTGGGATCGAACCATGTGGGTAGTTTCAGTTTCATCCGCCAGCGTTTGGGAACAGCTGCTTTATCGACTTTTGCCACAAACTCAATAGAGATAGAAGTGAATGGGATTCTGTTTGTGGGGATCAAAACAACAATCTCCAGAGCAGTCTATATTTTTTGATATCATAAATTGAGTGTTTTTATTGGGACGACAGAATGTTCTGCTCCAAAACACTGTCAAAACAAGACGTGCACGTATCTCACTTTACGGGGAGACAAAGAACAATTTGTTCTCACACCTTCAATCAATTCAGAGTCTCCACAGAGAGAACATATAGACTGCAAAGAGATGGGACCCAAATACAACTGGGATTCAAACCAGGAACCTTCCATTGCCCTTGCATGTATATCCCAAGAAAACAATACAAAACCTCTGCAGGATCATTTTCATTTTAATTCACCACACTTTTAAATCTTGATTTGCAGACTAATTACTGCTTTATTTGTTTTTGCTCTCCTGTTTTAAAATGGAAAATCTTTACAAAGTCAATTGTCAAATAACTTTATGTATTTAAAATGCACGAGATGCCCCTTTGGCTGGTTCCAGGTTTTTCTTTTGCCATCACAGTAAATTGAAAACTGTCCACCCTCGTGATGGAAACAGAGCCAGATGAATATTAATATGACGCCACTGACTGTTTGTGTTGTGTCTTTAAAGCTACTGGGGGGAGGAGAAGTTGTTTAAAGGCACAGATCTTGTTGACTCTTCCTCTCGGTCAAGGGCACGCCGCACATTTCCGGATCTGCCTGCGCTCGTCTTCATCCGCTCTCTTTGTTTCGCGAAGATCTGTAGTGACGTCTCCAAGCAAACGGTTTTTCACGGCTAATCTGAGCCGCCTGGAGCCTGGAGCCTGGAGCCTGGAGCCTGGAGCCGTCCACCGGGACGGGGCCGGGCTGCTCAGTGTGCACATCCACAGTGAAGCAGGGATTTACAGTATCGGAGCCGAATGATGTGGAAACAGCGTGAACAGAAGGCCAGGTCAAGTGTGTGTGTGTGTTCCTGTCTCGTGGGGTTACAGTTTCATTTGTTCTACCAGAAGTCAACTGATGGGGCTTGAGATAGGGTCCACGTGTATTTACATTCCACTCGCTGCCTGTTCTCTGCACGTGACCAGACGCACTGAGAGGAGAAGAAGAAGGGCAGAGACATGAAGACGAGTCCTGGTGCTTGATGAGTTTCTGCTGCAGCCTCGTCTGAAGTGACGCTCGTCCTTGTCCCTGTTGTTGAAGTCCTGATTAATTATTAAATTCTGGGTCAGTGTTATTAATATCTGGCTTAAATCTGTCAGCCGGGGGAAACTTTGAGACTTTTATTTGAGCCAAGTTTACAGAAAATTACAGATTTAAGTGTGTAAGATATGTTTTGTCGCAGCTTTGGTATTAAATAATTAATATTGTTTATCAACTTAAAAAACACAAATAAAACCAAATGAATTAAGTTATGTTAATATAATTTGTTTGCATTAATTTAAACAAAGTTCTCAACAACTTTCTTTTTCAGTGTGATAAAACATTTCACGACGGACTTTAAATAAGATTTTAATATGATTGTATAAATTACAATCAAATACCAATTCTACCAATAGATTATTCTTGGTTGTATTCAGATCTCAGTGATTTGTGGGTGTGATTCAAACGAGCTAATTGATATCATAATGTCTCTTTGCACTTTATGTCCTGATCTCCACGTGTCCCTTTCATCCAGTGAGCATTAGCATTGTAATTGGAAAAACCTCCCTTGGTTCTAATTCTATAAGTCACACACGGCTCCTAATAATCTCATTATCATGCTACGTGAGCACAGCAGGTTCCGAGGCACCTGCAGCAGAATGACACCATCACAGTCGCCAGTAACACGTTCATGACTCCATCACACGGTGAGGGAAGTGATGAAGAGGAACTCCTCTTCTCAAAACCGTCTCCGTCAGGTGAAAACCTCGAAAACATCCGGAACTGAGCTTCTGCTTTCGTGACTTGATCTAATTATTTAATTGATTCTGAGACAGGTTGATGTTTATCAGTTTTTAAATGATTGCGGCATTCATAAAAGTAATTTTTTCATTATTTTTCCCCGTCAATGCAGCACTGAATTTATTGTATTTGGCTGATAAACATAATCTGAATCAAGATCAATTATTGTCTGTTTGGTCTTCATCTAATTCTCTAAATCTAATCATATTGTCAACGCTAGTGACAGTGAGGAGCCGGCAGGTGAAGGACGGGGACGGCTGGAGGCAGGAGGAGCCGAGCAGGAGGAGGCAGGAGGAGGCAGGAGGAGGCAGGAGGAGGCAGGAGGAGCCAGGCTGGAGGAGCTGGGTTTTTTTTGGGGGGTGGGGGTAGAACCCTCACTTTGATCCTAACTCCCTCTGAATAGTAATCTCTTGGGTAAAGGTCTCTATTATTTCCCAGATCCTCTCGGAGGTAGAGTGTCCCTGCCGCTCTGCCTCAGACTCAGACTCAGACAGACGGAGACAGACAGGCACACAGGACAATAGACTCATTCTGATGCTTTAAAGGAGAAGTTGACAGTTTGGGGACCGTCAACTTCAGTTTTATACGTAATCTTTATTTTTATTTTCAATGGTTCCTACATATCGTTTCTATAGAACTGGTAACGGCTCCTCTAAATGAACAAATCATTTAGAGGAGCCGTAACCTGGTGACTCTGCCTACAAGCCCTCCCACTGAGGCTCTGAGTTATACCTGCTCCATAACCAGAACCCACTGATACACACCTTGACCTAACCTCAAACCCACTGAGCCGCTCAGCCTCATCACATCAACACAACCAGGCTCTTATTTAATGGTGTCCTCTAACGATGCAGTGATTCACCTGAAGGCTCAAAGACAAAATGCATAATGTCTCACTCAGCCGGTTCCTCTGAAACATCTTCCATCTAAACAAACCAGGATATGACATGTTTGTTTATTCTTCCTCTGCAGGAATCTGACCTCATCAAAGCACAGCGGTTGAAAGCAAAAGAGTCCTGAGTGCTAGTCTCCGGCCGGCTGCATCTGCTGAGGAGGAGAACGTGACTGAATCTGATTTAACGCTGGAGACTCGGAGACGGGATCGTGAGGGTGAAGTGGAGAACGGGTGATTGAGATAAAAGACTCTGTCCTGCCTTGGAGAGCTGGATGATGGTGACTGGCCAGCAGATCAGAGGAGGGAGGGAGTGTGGGATGGAGAGATGAATAGATGGATGAATAGATGGAGGGATAGATGGAGGGATAGATGGATGAGTAGATTAATAGATGGATGGAAAACCAGATGAATAGATAGATGGAGAGATGAATAGATGGATGAATAGATGGGTGAATAGATGGATGAATAGAAGGATGGATGGAGGAATGATAGACGGAAGGACAGATGGATGAATAGAGGGTGAATAGATGGATAGATAGATAGATGGATAGATGGATAGATGGATGAATAGATGGATGAATAGATGGATGGATGGATGGATGAATGGATGGATGTATAGATGGGTATATATTGACACGGTTGGCTCGGTGTGTGTAGATGGGTTGTGTGTAGATGGATTGTGTGTAGATGGATTGTGTGTGTAGATGGAATGTGTGTGTAGATGGTTTGTGTGTAGATGGATTGTGTGTAGATGGATTGTGTGTAGATTGTGTGTAGATGCATGAAAACGTCTTTTATACACAACACTGCCGGATCCCAGGTCGAGATAAGAACATAATTCCAGAGCAGAGGCAGATGTGTGATCCGCCGGCTGCTTCTCCGCCGATAAACAGTTTTCCTGACAGAAGACTACAAATCTCCACAGAGCCGAAGGCCTCTGAAACATTCACAGCTCCGCTGGTACATCGGGGGACTCGGCTGTTCCCTGAGTCACTTCCCATAATGTGATTTTTGCCCTTGAAAATGTAATAACACCATTAAAATAAGGTTCAGAGTGAATTAATCCACTCCAGTGTGCCTGAGTGCGGCGGGGAGAAACAAGAGAGACAGAAAAGAGCATTGAATCACTCATTCTGTGCTAATTGTCCTTGTCCTTCCTTCATGATAATCCCAAATAAGCCGAAATGCATCACCATTTTCACAGAAACAACTTAAATGGCTTAAAAACACGGATTTACCCTTAAACTTTAACCCATAGGATAATCATAAAGGCCCTAATATGATCATTGATTGTAAGATTCTGGATAATTATTTGTTCATTTTGCTAATACACAAAATATTCTAAAATATTAAAACTTCACAACTCAAAGTGAAGCTACGTCTTCTCTGGAGACACAAATTGCAATAATCCCTGGAACAGCTGGTTGTGTCTTTTTTCTGGCGTGGGGATCGTTACCTCAGCTCGTCGCTTCCTGACAACATAAGAGCCGCCTCTCAAAAGATAAATAAGTGTTTCAACAAACCATTAAGGGAAAGGAGGCTCCGTTTCATTCCGAGGCGTCCCGTGTGGTGCACGTGCACGTGCGCGCCCTGCCAGATGTTGGTTAGCGTATAGCCGGCTATGATTGCTGAGGCCGTTAACGCTAACTGACAGGAGAACGCTGCCGTTAGAGGAAGCCGTGAGTCGATCTATTCGACAGAAGAACTTGAGTTTGACGTCGGGTTTTTCTCCCGTGGTGTCTATCGAAGCCGTCTTCAAAGCAGCAGTGGAAACATCTGACAGGTTGTTTTTTCTCTTTACCTGTGAGCATCAGAAAATGCAGTTCAAAGTAAAATCCTGCCAGAAGCAACGTCTCCAAATTACAGCACAGCTCAATTTCTTAACTTTTCCCTTTCCTCCCAAAAAAAAATAAAAATCACATACGAGCAGAATATTCGAACGAGTCCCCGGAGGCTGAGCTTCAGGATGTAACACAACTTTTCAACACTACGCTAAGAACCAGGAAACAAGCGAACTTCACACGAAACTATAGCGTGGAAAACGATGTGATAGTTTCACAGCAGCGGATCACGTGAAGCACCGGACTGACGCTACTTATGATTTATGTGCTTTCTGATGGTTCCTGTCGTTCTATAAACATCCCTTCTGACTCCTGCTTCCACAAATACCAAACACTGGATTCCGCCCTCGAACAGGAGAGCAGTGATGATGAGTGATGGCTTGTCACGGCCGTGTTTACGCCCACGATCTCACAGAACAACTCTCACAGCCTGTGTTAGACTGTCAGCAGCATTCAAATCTATAGGAGACGTATGATGCTTTTAAACCGTTTCTAAACCGAGAGGCTGCAGAGAGGAGCTGCAGCAGGTCTGAGGACAGTGATGCGTGTTCTGAACATCAGAGCGTGTAAAGCTTTTCCAGTAAAAACCTAAATTAAGATGAATGATTCTAAGACGTCTCCTTTAGTTGGAAGAAAAAAACAGATACAGGATGCAACTCTGTTGTGCTTCTGTTCGGCTTAACCCTGGTTGTCTGAGGGCAGGTGAGCACCGCCGGAGCTCAGCTGCCCTCCGACCCTCCGACCCTCCGACTCTCCGACCCTCCAGACGGCAGTTGCAGCACCGATCCCACTCCCTCCCTGCATCGTTAGTAAATGGACCAGCCTTTGCATCAAAATACAAACAACAACTTATCCAGGTCAAGCCCCTGTGAAGGCGTCTGCGCTTCGCTGAATTAAAAGCATTGACAGGATGATGGATAATCCACATAGCGAGCTGGTCCCGACTGTGCCGGCTCAGAGAAGCAAAGAGGGAAACCCCAGATGTGAATGGGGGGGGGGATATAAAAGTGGAGCTCAGAACAGTCAGCTGTGGGTTTACAGGAGATTTACCGGCCCAGCGGATCACCTGGGCTCCTCCGGCCGCCCCAGATGAGCCACTCTGATTGGACTGGTTTGGCTGACCAGTGCAGTCTCTGCCTGTCTGCAGCCCCGGAGGACGGAGAGGAAGAGGGAGGAAGGCAGAAAAAGACGGAGGTGGAGAGTATGATGAGAGGGAGGGAGGGGAGGATGAGCAGGAGATGCTGCCTGGCTGCAGATGAGCTGTTAGCCACCCTGTTAAACTGCTCCTCTTATCTCAACACCAGGAAATGGATCACTAAACTGCTTTTGTTTAAATCAGACTCCGGGGGAAGAAATCGTCACATGAGAAATGTGTCTGAGGAAACGCTGCGGCGGCGTTAAGTCGAAACTTATCTGCACAAGTGTTTCTGTCTTTGAAAAAGCTGCAGAGAGGCGCCGGGAGAAGAAGAATCTTTATCATGACTCTGCGGCGCAGCTTTCTAAATATTTGATACGTCTGCCTCGGCTCAGCGAAGGTGACAAGTCACATCGTGGTGGCAAGTGTCGCACCAATTTAGTTGCGTTAATAAATCTGAAACCTTGCAAACACAACATTTCCAAAGTCTGGTTTGAGTATTTTGTCGTCTCTGCTGTGTCTCTTTCATTTTTTTTGTTAAACCAGAAGTTACCATACCTAGAGGAGCAGGGGGTGGAGCCTCGAGGACACTGCACGCCAAACTACACCTGGGCCCTGCATCCATTGGCCCGATACTAGCTGTCAATCACACACGTGTCCCCGAAATACAGTGTGCTTTATCGTGTATGTGACTTTATTTGCTCCACATGTTTACACAAAATAGTTCTATAATAATAATAACAACAACTTTATTTGTAAAGTCCCAGCATCGCCGTTACTCCCCCCTGCCGCCCCCCCCGCCCCCCCGACACCTAACTATTGATGGAACAGCCCGTCTCTGTGCCACGTTGACGTTTCACTGCTGCAGACAACTTAATCCCTCGCACCTCATTTTTTCATGATCTGCTCGATCCCCAAACCCTGAAGATGGTGTAACGTCTCAGAGCTCAAAGTACTGATGTGTCCCGAATGAAAGTCCAGTGAGGGGAGCCACCGCCGACACAGTGACGTGCCGCGATCCGTCAGGAAGGAGACGTCTCTGTTGGATTCACTGGGACACTCGTCAGCGTGTGGTTCTACAGTGTGGAGCCTCTCTCCTTCACAAACTATCTTTGACAGGTACTGACAGCTGCGTGCCGTGCAAACAGAACACAACTCTCAGCAGCCATGTTGAATTTATACCACTCATCTAGTTACTGTGATCATCCACCGGCAGCGGGTGAAGCTCAGCAGCAGCTTCAGATGAGGAGCTGAGTGCTTTCTGCAGTGATTTGCCAATTAACATACGTGATGGAGCTCAGTGAACCGACCTCAGTGTCACTCAGAGCTGGGTTCAGCTGATATATCACTTCCTCAGCAGGGTGCAGCTTTGGTTCTCAGTCCGTTGCTGAGGACTTTCCCTCTGGAGTTTATTCTCTGAGGCTCCTGGTAAAAACTCTGGAAAATACTGAGAATAACAGCTGGAGATTCTCTGGAGGATTCAACCTGAGCAACGGACACAAAAGCTAAAGAAAAACCCAAAAGGAATAAAGATACAAAAGAGGAGCCACACAGGGAACAAGATGAAGATGTCAACTTGGAAAGACAACGGGCTTCAACAGGTTAACGTTGATGAACTCTAAACACAATCATGTAAAATCCAAACTCCAGTTCCACAACAAGCTGCATTAACCCTGAAACAGAGCGACGCCAAGAAAACAGTTGACTTCATTGAAACACAACAATAACAGACAAGGACGTCTCATGAACAATTAACATCGACAGGAAGTAAGAAGGCTTCACTGGGACGGAGGGATGTTCACACGACTCGCACTGTCAAGCCCTGGAAAACCAGGACGTTCTGATCACGCCAAGCACACGCATGGCAGCCTGGCAGCCTGGCAACGTGGCGGCCTGGCCCCGGCCCTGAGCTGACAGGCTTTGACAGACACCAGATGAATTGTTATTCAGAGGCCCACAAGTGTTGGGATGATCCTTAAGTGTCTGACAATTCATCGCTTTGACACCAGATAGACGTTAAACCACAAATCTCTGCCTCGCGCTCACTTACAACACATCCCGATTAGAGAGAGAGTGACACAGCTTAGAGCGAGTAAACCATCTTTTATTGGGTGACCGTGACACAATGAGACGATAACGTTCCCGATCCCAAACTCACTCCGGAGGTGGAAAGTCAACGGCACAAGATTTACAAGCTGCTTTAGGTTCAGAGCAGATGGAAACAATCATCAACACAAACCACTGATGACGAATGAGGAGTCATCGACATTTGACTCAGATGCATCTTGATCGCCCCCTGTTGGCTGGCTGCAGTATAGGTCAGAAGCACCACCTCCTCCATGTTAGTGGAAAGAGTATCAAGATGGTTTCTGTGATTTTAGGTAGTTCTCACCACACTGGTGTTTGTTCATGTTCCTGATAAGTTTGGTATTAACACGTTATTTGAGGCAATAAAAAACAGGGTGAAATGATTGACAGATGAGACTGACTCGCAATTGGTGGAGGGTGTTTATGGGCGTGAACTCAACACCACGACTCCACCCCTGTGATCACTCTAGCATCGATCTACTGTCGTCTGATGATGATGATGAATTGGCCTCTGGGGGAAACGGCCTCAGTAGTAGACAGCAGGAATCTGACTCATCTCTTTTATCACATGAGTCAAGTGTTTGTCGTCACAAAACATAAACAGTACCATGTGTATTTGATTTTACAGACTCGATCTGGACTTTCTACCAAAGAGCCCGAGTAGAGACCCTCCCCCGGACATTCCGTGTCAGTGCAGGTCTGAAAGCTGAGTTCTGCCTCTTCTCCTCTACACCGCACTGAGCCAGCTCAAACAGGATTTGGTCAAACTAGAAACAGAAATCATCCCGACGTGTAGAATCTGTTTTTAGAGATTATTGCTGCACAGACTGGCTGCAAATTACGAGTTCATATCCAGGACGTTTGGCCTCATTTCTGGAGAGTGGAGGGAAGTAGAGACGTGTCCTCTCCGATCCAAACACACAATGATCTGATGCACTGAAATTGAAATTATGACACTTTTGGTACAATTCATTTTAATCCTACTTTTGAAACCATCAAAGCTTTGAGGCTGGAATGTGGCTCTTTGTGGTTGGCTGACAGGTTCGAAGGGGATTTGTCTGATTACGAGGTTGAAACTTAGTGCAAAAGAAAAAGAAAAAGCAGAGTTCTGAAACAGAGGATTCACATTAACACACACCCGTCTCTGAGTCAGACACATTAACAAGACTTCAGACAGGCTCCAGTGAGCAGTGTCAGCAGGAGTCGGCCTCCAGGTCATGAAACTTTCATCCCACTTCCGTCTCAATCAGGCTCCTCAACGCAACTGTCAACAAGTCACGGCCGGAAAAGTTTTATCTTTACTTTCCTCAAGGTTTGTGTCATTAAAGTTTTTTCATTTCCAGACACTTAAATAAATAATAGAGCAGTTATCGAAGGTGGTGAAAAAAACTGTTGTTTCCGCTGATGACACGAGGAAGTTTGAAAACTTGGGCGCATCTTGACGTGTCATTAGCGGGATGTGTTTGTTTGTGTTTGTTCACTTTAGTGGGTCACTTTTGTTGTTCCGATGACAGACGTGTCGACGTTGACACTTCCCACTGCCTCGGCTGTCAACACACAACATGGTTCAATTCTTTAAAAACCATCTGACAGGCGGCCGGGGGGGACGAGCGGCAGCGCCCACAGGTTCCTGGAGGGGCGCCGGTGCATCTGTAAACAAAAAACCTCTCTGGCAGCGACGCCTTGAACTCGTACCCGGCAGCCAGAGGAACCCGCTCAGCGCCGCCTTGTATTCATCAGTGGGCCATTTGGTGCGTTCTCTCTCGCTGGGCGATCGGGGCTGGCAAGTGACAGGTCGGTGACAGGGCTTTCATCACCGCCGTGGGCACGGAAAGCCCGAGTGGCGGCGCATCCCAGTCGGCTCGGTGTGTGTGTTGTGCAGCCCAGATCTGTCCCGGCCGTCTCACTGCTTCTCAGCTTTGACTGGGAAGTGATTCAGGAGCCAGACGTGATAAATATTCCATCTGCTGAGAGGCCGCTAGCCCCTGCTCCTCTGCAGGATGAGCCATGAAAAGACCAGCCTGCCTGCTGCCTGTCCCCGTGTGTGTGTGTGTGTGTGTGTGTGTGTGTGTGTGTGTGTGTGTTTCCCTGTGAGCCTCGTCACTCCCTCTTACTTTAACTTTGTCCATCTATCTCCCCCATCTGTTTGTCTCTGTCTGTCTGTCTGTCTGTCTGTCTGTCTGTCTCTGTCTGTCTGTTTGTCTGTCTGTCTGTCTGTCTCTGTCTGTCTGTTTGTCTGTCTGTCTGTCTGTCGTTTGTCTGTCTGTCTGTCTGTCTCTGTCTGTCTGTCTGTCTGTCTGTCTGTCTGTCTCTGTCTGTCTGTTTGTCTGTCTGTCTGTCTGTCTGTTTGTCTGTCTGTCTGTCTGTCTCTGTCTGTCTGTCTGTCTGTCTGTCTGTCTGTCTGTCTGTCTGTGTGTGTGTGTGTCTGTCTGTCTGTACCTTCTTATCTGTCTGTACCTTCTTATCTGTCTGTAAACCTGCCGAACCTGTTTGTTTTTCTGTTTTCTGCCCCAAGGTGCATCTGCCTGTCACTGAGTTCACTATCAGCATGTACCCTACGTACTGTACGGAGTAATGAACAACAAATACTTTTATTTGAATACTTTTGAAGCATCGTTTTATGGAATAAATACTACAGCACATTCCAAAAATGGAAATAAACGGCTTTGAAAGGTTGAAGCTCGGCGTTTACAAGCTTAAAATATAATAAAGAACCATCTTGCAAGACTGAAACTAAGTTTTGAAGCTTTGCATAATGTTTTTAAAAGGGTGAAAATAGTCTAAACTTCTGCAAACTTTATGATCTTTAGTTTAGTTTTGCTTCGTCAAATGTGCAGCAGGTTCACAGGGAGAAATACTACACTACCCACAATCCTCAGGTGTAAAAGAGACATCTCTGATTGGTGATATGATATTTATTGTTTCTGTCTTATTATGGTAGCTGCTCTAATTGTGTTTCCTCCGACACAATAATCATTTAAACGTGACGGAGCACGTTTCTATTCCTGAAGGAAGAATCATCTTCACGATAAAGCCCGGACACGCGATGAGCCCCGGATGACACCACATCGCTCCGAACCCGACGCCTCTGGGCGGGCGACCTTCAGCGCTCTCACTGTAAATCCTTACATTTATCTGGCGCGTGCACTATCTCAGCGTGACAGAGAGCCGGAGCTTTGATGGTGACTTCTATTCAAAGTTTAATGATTCTCGCAGCTCACACTAAGTCCTGGGATGGAGCCGCGGCCCCGACCTGTCCTCACACTCCACAGCTTGATGAAGTGGAGACTCGAGGAGGAAATGAACCACAAAAGTGCCACTTTTATTGGGATATCTGACTCACTGAGCTGTGTGTCTGTGTGTGTGTGTGTGTGTGTGGTGATAATACTCTGAAGGATTCACCAGGAGCGAGAGATAACGTCTCGAACACGTGACAGACACAAAACTGAACATATATCTAAGGATGACAAAAGTGGAATCATAAACGAAGAAGACACCCATGAAGATGTGAATCTCAAAAGGTGCCACACACACACACAAACACAGACACACACAGACACACATACGACTCTTATTATTGTGTTTCCCATCAAGTCCTGTCAATGTTATCGCTTCTTTTCGATTTCAAACAGAACACAGGTTTTGTTCAGTTCACAGTTTAACTTGGTACATGTCTTGAGATTTGTGAACATTTGAGGCTTTACACTGAAAAACATCCTCGGAAAGGAGCCACACATCATGAATTATGGAAATGAAATATATTTCAGCTACAGAGCTGTTATTTCATACAATATAATCTGGATTTTTACACGTCACCACAAACTGAAGAAATACAAAACTATGCAGATAAATCTCTGCAGCTCTGGAGAAATAAAGTATAACATTTCTGGCTCAAATATAAAACCATATTTTATTCTGGAAGTTTCAGAGCAATCTATTATTGAAGGAATAGACAGTAAAGGATTCAGAATATGATTTTGAACGAAGTGGATCTCTGTGTGTGTAACAGCTGAAGCCTTCAGTGGATTCAGGTCCATTTACATTAGCTCACTTTAACCTGACGGCTCTTTTAACATCTGTCGCCTCCACGGAGAGGGGTGGGGATCTTCTTCTCAATTGTGTCAACACAATGTGAGAAGAAGAATCCACTCGTCATTGTTACTGAGAAACACAACATCATCCTCTACTATGAAATGATATAAAGGCAGGTTGTTTAACTGCAAAGCTTCAGGATACAAGGATTCCCATTCAGACACGATTAAGAAGAATGTGTTGGGTTAAAACTATTTGCTTATATTGAAAAGAAGAAGTTTCTATATTTAAAGAATCAGTAAAAATACTGAGAGATACATTTATATTTCTCCTGACACACAATCCATCATCTAGAAACACTTATTCCTCAATGATTGATCTGCATGTCCTCAAACGTTAAACCTTTTTTTAAAACCACATTGAACACACTCGTAGATATCTGGTATAAACAACGTCCTGTATCATGAGATGAACAAGTTCCTGATTCCGCCTCAAACACCAGATCCATGTCAAACCTCTGTGGGCTCATGTCAGAGCCTTCTACCAAGTTTAGTCCAAATCCACTCGGTACATTCACGTCCTCCTGCCGACAAACAAACAAACAAAGAAAACAAACTTCACTTCCAGCTGCACTCGCTTGAGTGACTTTGATTTCTTAACGCACTTGTTGGGACGTCTGAATCCTCTCGTTGCCTCCGAGTCGACTCCGAGGCGACGAAAAGCCTCTTTTGAAACAAGAGTGCGTCTTTAATCTTTTAAAAGTGACAAATGTGTTGTGTTTGGTCCCCCCCCCCGCGCAGCCGTCAGACAGAAGACATCAGGGAGACGTCGTCAAACTCTAAATTCACGGTGACGTTGTAGAGAGATAGAGATGAAACCTTTCATCGTATCAGCATCTCTGTTTCCGTCCGAGTGTCCTGAAGCCTCGGCTGGAACAAGGATCGAATAATATCCAAGAAAGTTTGTCACTGGGCTTTGAAACCAAAATTCTTTACAATAAAACTGTGCTTTCAATAATCTACATATTCTTAAAGATTATTGTACTTTTTAGTTTAAAATCTGTCAAATAAACCAGATGTAACATTCACAAGTCGGAACACATTTTACGTTTTTCCATGGAAAGATCGTTGCAGTTCAATCCCCCTAAATTGTTGTGGCTCTGCGGCCGCAAAGTTAATCCGCACATACAAAACAAGATTTGATTTAAGATAATTCATATAAGAGAATTGATTTTAAGTAAGAAAAGAACATCTTAAATTGATATATAAAAGAGAAGGAACTAAAAAGATACAGTAATATAATTCTGATCTATAACTGTGTATTATTTGAAGTTTTTTGGTACCACTGGCAACAAGAACATCCCAACATTCAGCTTTAATAACCCAAAATACCCAATTTCTCAATGCATCTGTTCTCAGTATTATTCCAGTGAAGAGGCTCTGGGAGCGTGGGTTGGGGAGATAAAACTCAAAGATCGAGAGTTGTATCTCGAACAGCCAGGTAGGCCACTGGGAGGCGTGCTCCGTCTGCTGCTGGGGCCCGCGCAGTGAAATGAGAGGATTGATAGCTCCTATGGTACACAAGTACAGGATTAGGAATGTTCGCGCGAGGGTTGTAATACCGAGGAAGGGCGGTGAGTACGCGCGACTGCGGGTGCGGGGGGGTGGGGGGCGGGGCCGCTGGCGACACAAAAGTGATGAGTAGCTCGGTTGAGAAGGGCGTCCTCGGGCGTGGCGGAGGCGAGGGAGGGGCGGCGATAAGCGTGGGGCGTATATATCCGAGAAAGAATCTCTGATGCTCGGGGGGGTTGGTGGGGGTGTGGGGGGGTTGTGGGGTCGGAGTGTGTTTGGAGGAGGGGCAGAGTAGGTGGTGCAACGGGGTGAGTTGGGGGCGGGTTGGAGCACGGGTGGTGGGGGGTTGTGTGGTGGGGGGGGGGTGGGTGGGGGGGGGGGGGTGGGGGGGTAGGGGGGGGGGGGGGGGCGCCGGTGGGTTGGGGGTTGTGTGATGCGCGTGTGGGGGTGAGTGCGGTGAGCTGGTGTGGGGTAGGGTTGATGGGTCGCGAGGGCTGGTGTGTTGGTCTGGGAGTGTGGGGAGGGAGGCGGGCTAGGTGGGGTTGAGTATGATTGAATTGTGTGTTGTGATTATACTTTTGTATATGTGGATGGGATTTATGGTGTGGGTGAGGGATAATCGGATGTTGGGGGGGGGGTGTGTGTGGTTGTGTGGGTGTGTACGTCTGCAGACTGCGATAGCGTGTTACGTTTGAGCCATTCCACGCTTGTTGGGGGGGGTTGTAGACTGGGTATTTATCGCATTCTGGTTAGTAAACATGGACAAAAGTGAAGTGAAGAGATGTATAGAGAGGTTATGCAAAACGCTCTGCATCTTCTCTGCTCCTCACTGGACTCCTAGATTTTTGGAGTGGATGTGGTGGGGTGTCGTGACGTATAGTGTTGGTGGAGGTGTGGTTTTGAGAGTTTCTGTATGTGAGAGATGTGAGCGATGCTTTGTGTCGCAGCACAGTTCATCATGCTGATAAGCTGGTGGCCGCGGCGCACAGCGAGAGGAGGAGCTGGAGACAGGTCTAGCGCAGTTGACGCTATTTGGAGGAAGGTGGCAGGGGGGCGACGAGCAGTGGGCAGCGGGTAGGGGTCGAACTACATTGGCAGTCGCGTAACCGCCGGATACGTTGCCACGAGGGGTGGGGATGTAGGTTTTGTCGGAACGGGAGTTCTAAACAGACCCAGTGCTATTGAGCTTAATCTGGTTACTAGGGGTCAAAATCCATTATTTTCTGCCGGTCGTGCGGGTCCTGAGTGGGGAGTTCGAGCTGCTCCTCTACTCGTAGCAGATTACTCGTGTCTGATTAATTCACTGGCCAGAGCGACGACTATGGAGTATTCGTCCGCTACACAATCGGCTAACACATTTTGGCAGCACTGGTCCTGCTCCCGAGGGGGAGAGGTAGCACCAAAAAGGCCTAGAGTATTACGATTGCAATGGAGTTTCTAAATTATAATCAAGGAGGGGTATGGATGATAGGGTGTTCGGGTGGTATTTGGGTACTTGTCGAGAGGGTCATTTCCAGCCGGGTCTGGCTCCCTAGATTGGCGAAGTGGGGCTCTATTAAAGTGAGAGTGAGTCAAGTGAGTTATCGATAGGGAGAAAAGTAGAGTGCGGAAATGGTGATATGGGCAGTTGACATCACTGATTATGTAATCTGTGACTTTCATTTTTAATAATGTGATTGTAGATGAAACTTCATGAGAGCGGCTGCAAAGAGACCTGAACCACATCACACGCTGAAAAACTTTTGAGCTGAAAGACTCGACTGTCCACACGCAGCTCTTTACACTCATCGTGGGTTCCATTAGGTTGTTTTTTTAATATTTCATGTGTTTCTATGCTGGCCATCGAGCGGTGGGCAACAGGGTGGGGGGGGGGGGGGGGGGGGGGGGGGGGGGGGGTTGGTCAAGACACCTCACACAGGTGTGAAAAGACCTGCTGCAGCGTTTCCAACACGAGGAACCGAATACGAATAGCTTTTCACGCTTTATTCAGGACGGACGGGGCCGTTAGGGTGGGGTATGGGACTGGTGAGGCGGAATCTGGGTCGAGGATAGGCGATGCCAGGTGAATGTCGGGAGGAGTTGAGGGATAGAGATAGATAGACGAGGATTGGGAGGGTAGGGGGGGGGGTAGAGAGTGGTGGGAAGGGGGGGGGCATAAATGGGGGGGGGGGGTGGAGTTGTAATGACGCCCCAGCGGACACAGAAACGTAATTGGTTCAGGATTGTTACGAGGTAACGAGATAACGAGGATACCTGTCCCCCCTGGGTGCGATCAGGAAGGTGAAGGAAGGAAGAGATCAAACAAAAAAAATAGACATCAATCTTGAACAAGAATAAAAAACGCTGACGCCAAAAGCCTTAGTTTGTTTGATTTAAAAATATAAACATGGCAACTCTCATGAAACCGAAGTCAGACCGGAGAAAGAGCCCCCTGAGCGCGGGTGGGGGGGGAGGGTGGCATGGTCTGGCAGAATATGGTCATAAAAACCCTCTATGGTGGCCAGGTTGGATACCCCCGTGCCGAGTTCCCTCCATGGTTAGAGGTATGAAAAACAGATGGGGAGAGGACAAAATAAGGGGATTTAGAGATAGAAATAAACACTTGAAACCAAAGTGAGTATGAAAAACTAAAACAGGGAGCAACCGCAAGGGACCCCCTTTCCTCACGAGGAGTCTTACGCACCAAAATGTCCCAACGCCCTCCAACCTACCACATTAAACCCTTCTACGATACTCAGACTAAAAGCTGCGATCAAACTTTACATGACAACTTATAAAACCCCACTTAAATGATCAAAGAACACTAAACATACAATATTATAAATCAATCGGCTCACCCCCGCCCACCCCCCTCCACCCCCCCCCCCCCCCCCAGTTCCCATATTAATGTTTTGTATCAGGAATGTTTTGTTATAAAAACAGAAATAAAAAAAAAATATTATATTTCTACACTCATAACACACCAAACCCCCCCTCCATCCCCCCAAACACCCCCCAAACACCAACCCCCCCGAACCCCACCACCCCAAACACACACGACTCACTCGTGCGAAATGCACCGCATCACATCCTCCGGCGACTACTTTACCCTTCAGCTAATCCAGGCATAGTTCAATTTCTAAGCCTATTCTTAAATCGCCACTGTACCCCCGCTCACTAAAAAAATTTCGCAGCTCACGCGGTTAGCGCTAGAGAGACCTCCCAGCCGCCACCAATAAAACCCAACGATATTGGGACTCTGAATTATCCAGGGAATCTAAGTCAGTTAACAAACTATCATTGAATTTCATCCCAAAACTAAAGTGATCCACAGTATAAGGGCACAACACCTGTCTTATTATGAGATTTGACGTAGAGCACAACATGAGGAGAAAACACAAGGTGTGTTGCTGCACCACAATGACATTAAGAGTAATTTGCAGCTTTTTTTATTTTGATCAGGCTCAGAGGAGGCTGTTCGGAGTGTGATGGGGTGGGGTGGGGGGGGTGACGGTGGATTCAGCTGATAAAATCCAGTATTTGTACATGATCTGGGAGCAGATTTAAAGAGGAATAGGAGGAGAAGAAAAGACGGCTCTGAGGACAAACGGACAGAAAGGTCAGCGAGAGAGAAAGTGAGTTCGAGAGAGAGAGAGAGAGAGAGTTACACAAAAGAGCAGGAGGTGGAGGGGAGGAAATGGTGAGAGAGGAACGAGAGCACTGAGGCCTAATTACAGGTCCGTCCCTTGTTTACTCCAGGTCAAACCGTGATTCACAGCCAACGGACGAGCAGCGTGTGGTGTCTCTGTGTGTGTGTGTGTGTGTGTGTCTTTACCAGCTACACACAAAGTCCATAACCTTATCTCTGCTGGGAGGGTCACAGAAATGACTCACACTACTGTAAATAATGATTGTGAGGGGATGGAGGGAGAGATGGCTGGGAGAAGAAGAGGAGGAGGAGGAGGAGAGAACGGGATGCAGAGAGAGAGATGGAGGTCAAGTGACAGAAGGTGTTTGAGGAGAGGGGGGGGCGAGAGGAAAGAGTTAAAGGGGTTGTGTGATCATGGAGGAAACAAGCACAACCCTCTGAATTTACTACTTACAGCTTGAACTTTTTCCCGGACTGGGCGTGCGCCCTCGATATAAATTTTTACAATTATTTTATTTTAAATGAAGCGGTGGTGAGAGCAAAACGTAAAAAACGGACTGCAGGTACTGGGAAAGGTAGCAGGTTGAACTAGCCGTGAGCCCTTGCTAAAACCACCGGCCCAAAACTCTACCCACATTAAGCAGGAGAGGGAGTGCAATTTAATCCAGCTCTCACCATTTTAACTCTCCTTTCCAACCACAACAAATACTCCACCAACTCTACAGAACACATACCACACCGCAGCTGCATGTCTACTGAAAACAATTCCTCTATCTATCCCCCCCCTCCAATACCCCCCCCCCCCCCCCCAACTCCCTATACATCCCCCCTTTCCCGCCCGCCCCCGCCCTACCCACTCCCCCCCCCCCCGCCCCCCCCCCCCCCCCCTTTCCCCCCCTTTTTCATTTTTTATCTCTTTCCATTATTTTCTTTTCTCTTATTTTTCTTTTCCCTTTTTTCATTTTGCATTAGTTATTTCCCCCTTCCCCCTTCTAACCTACAGCTCTACGGGCAAAACATTAGAAAAAAAAATGAGAAGAGAGTAAAGTAAGGATTAAAGATACAAAAAGTGAAGGCAAATGCAAAAAGGGTCTGTGTGTCGGTACTGTGCCACTATGCGTACCCGACTGTAACCAGCAAACCATGCAATCCTCTATAAACATCCACAAATCTAACACACAACGACACACGGCAGACCTGACTAAAAAAGCACACACCTCATCCGTAACACGCTCCGGTAACAGCCCTACACGTTCGCACCGGCGCCGACCGACCTACTCACACTGCGCCCACTCCTTGCTCCCTCTATACCCTCCTCACGTCCTCTCCCCTCGACTCCACACACCTCCTTCCAGACCTAAGCAGAACAATTAGACTGTTAAAGGTGGTGAAGATTGGGGAAAGTTGAATGTACCCTCCCACTCCGTCGCCCCTCTGGCGGTTGTAGGGAAACAAAAGGTGGGAAAATTCATCCTCAACGACCCAAGCAAACATCCCCCACTCGCATACTTGCTTTTTGCCCCCGACCTAAAACACATTAGCACGCGTTAAATTATAGATTGTAGGTTTGCGGTGCGGGGCAGCTCAGCCCATGCCGCTGGATAATCATACCCCAACCCTAAAAACGATGGCTACTAACCTAGCAACGCATCGAGAGACAGGGGCGTCCCACAAGACACAACCAACACAAGTCCCAGTGTTTACTTCGCTTCTCCCCCGGCCTTGCCATTTACCTGTGTTTCACACCTCTTAATCTATCCCACTTCTAGATACCTCCGGTTCCCACGCCCACCTCCACCACGATGACTCCCACGGCTGTCAATCCACCACACCCTGGCCACACCAACACGCTATACATCGTCCCAATTCCTATTATTCAAGGTTATTAATTTGTATATTATCATATGTTTTTTTTTTTTGGGGTTTTTCTGTCCTTTTTTTTTTTTTTTTTTCTTTTTTTTCTTTTTTTTTCTTTTTTTTTCTTTTTTAATATCTTATTTTACCCCATAACGACTAACCTTATCTAATAATCCCAGTGTCATGGGGCGGGTGAACAAACAAGGTCCCCTCCCAACCCCAACAAGCAAATTCTCCATCCCAATGTCCAAGGTCCGAAGTCAGACAAGGGCACCTAGCTCCTGACGAAGTCGCGGCAGCCTATGCCTCGGAAGGGAGCGTGGGAGGGAGCGAGGCACCTGAGACAATAATCCTTCTCTCTGAATGAAAGACAACCGAGATTACGCGCCCAAAGTGACGTCCTGACTCTGTGGATTCCTACCAACAACACGGGAGGGGTCCCCGCCCGACAACAACAGCACCGGGCGGCACCATCATTCACAGTGAGTGCGTCGGCAGAAGAACAAATCAAGAAGAGGACAACTACTCGGAGGCACTCAGCGCGCTAGGGGGGGGGCGGGGGGGGGGGGGGGGGGGGGGGGGGGGGGGGGTGCGGAAGGTGAGGGGCGTGTAGGGGGGGGGGGTAGAGTCAACTGCACTCCTCGCCCAAAACAACCCCTGCTGAGCCACACACACAAGTGATTCTCTGCTGCGTCGTGATTTTTACACCTCGGATTGACCTTTGTCCTTAAACCTGAGAAGTGAGAGAGAATGTAGTGTGAAACATTCTTCACAGCATAACATGAAGACTCTAACCGACCACGTGGTCAACTGCACTAGGCTTTTTGTTTTTTTTTTTGTGTTGGTTCCTCTATTTCTCTCCCGTGCCGTTACACACACCACGCAACCTTTTCTTTCGTCGTCTCATCTCCCTCTTTCCCCCCCCCATACTACTGCACCCCTCGCTCTGCCCCCATCCCGCTCCCTCCTCAAAACAAAAAATCTAAAACACAAAAAACAAAACCCTACCCCATCTTGCCCTGCTCCCGTTCTTGCATATCCACTCCCACTACCCCAACCCCATTCCCTCTAATTTTCTCTTCTACTATCCTGGCTCCCATCGCGCAGACACCTGATCCCGCACGCCCCTCTCTCGTTCCCTGCTAGACCCAATCCCCCCCCCCCTCCCCCCACTCCCCGCCCCCGGCATCCGGAACTTGTCCGGGTACGGCTTCTTTGCTTCGTATCGTCTCCCATGCATCGCCCCATTCCATGCTGCCCACTGAACCACTATCATATTAGGTCTCTTCGTTCTCCTCTAACTCATCCCCACCCCCCTGCATATATACCCTCGGCAATACCCCCCTCCACACCCCGCCCTGCCGCCCCCTCCGCCAGAGACCAACTCCCCGCCCGATCTACACCTCTAAGAATCGCACCCCCGACCATTCCCAGATGGTCCCACAACGAGGTTGCAAACCCTAACCCTCAACACACCAGCCATAAAAGTGACCCCAAAAAATACCAGCAGCCCCGCAGATCGCCAGCAAAGTTCCCCCCTCTCATCTGTTTTCTTTTTGGCGCCCCCCGCCAATGCATTCAACCTAGGTAAATCCCCCCAAATCTCGCTCAATCATTCCGGCTCTGCTTTTCAGCCAGCGTATTTCGGGTGCAGGCCGCATTTGTTCGTATCTGAGCGTGTTGAGTTGATCTTCCCGTACTACCTGGCGGCCTACTCCCCACGCTTTTCTCCGCCTGTGTGTGCTGGCTCGCGCCTCCGGGGTATGCATCTCGTCGCTTCTTCCTCGCCGCACCCCCATTCCCCTCCCAAGTGCCCTCTGGTCCTGCCTCCCGCCCAGGTTATCGCTTGTTCCTTATTCCCTCCCCCATGTGGTCGGCGCCCCCTCCTCCTATGCGCTTCTGCCCTACTCCCTACATCCAGCTCCCCTCTTTCCCGCTGCCGCTTCCGCGAGTCGGCGGAGCCGGGTGGCGCTTCGTCCCTTCCTTCGCCCCTGTCCTTTGTTATTCGCTTATGTTTTGACTCCTTCGTTGTTACGATTTATTTTTTATTTGCTTTCCTTCTCTTTTTTGTATTTGTGTTTCCTCCTCCTTCTTCGTCTTTGCTTAACTTACTTATTGTTTGTCGTTTTGAGCTCTACTGGGAGTCTCCTCGCCAGACCCGGACCCCCAGCCATCTTTAAGTAACACCCCCCCCTACCCCGGTGCATGGGGGATAGCTCACGGCACCCTCACACGTCACTGGCGCAGCCCAACACTTAGATGGGTAAACACGAAGTTATCCGCAGCGACGGAAGTAGTGTAACACAAGCAAAAAAAAAAACAAGAAACCACACAACGCAGAACAAAAACAAAATACAATCCAATAAAAAACAACGAATAACCATAGAAGCAGTTTCGAAGCAACCAAACTAATACAGAAACTAGAGAGAGAGGAGATCACGGGGTTACGTTTTCACCAACACCATGCAAGAGGTGAGCCGACACATAATGCAATAACAGACGGGCTATCCATAACACTAGAATTGATACGACATAACGGCCCCACAGGTGCGCAGCGAGTAAATCACTGACCCCAGGTGGCAAAGACGGGAGGACACGGCCAAACTTAGGAACCGTGGGGGGGGAAACTTCTGGTCCATCTTTAAAAAAAAAAAAACAAATAAAACATTTCTTCTATCTATAGAAGCCGTCGTGATCGGACGCGAGCCGACGCAAAAACAATAGCACCAACAAAGCACAAGACAAAACAAGAAACAAAAAACACACAAAAACAAAACACACACACGTCTAGCAAGCAACAGACACGGTCCTTCTCTGGTCTCTCTGTCCCCCGCACAGCACGTCCGGGCCTACCGCACTAGGATGGGCACGGCTGCTGAGCGGCGTCGGCGGGGGTACAAACGATCTTTACCCCTGCCTTCCGCTACAACTGTCCTCTACTAAATGTTCTCAACCTAACTCTGGTCGCTCGCCCGAACC
>CM076726.1:20603129-20674293 GCA_038501795.1 Pseudopleuronectes americanus | reverse complement strand
CATAATCCTCCACACATTTTCAAATCTGTTTTACACAAACACATATTCTAAATACTGAATTCCAGATCCACGTACACATTCACATTAGTCTCATTACACATTTGGTGATTCTTCTGCACACTCTACACACTGCTACAATAATGTCCCCATTATAAATAAAGTTCCATCATTTAAATCTACCATATGTCATCACTCTCTAATGTATATCTCCATTAGTCTGTGCACATAACTATTTATACTGCAGCTGTGTAAACAGCTAGTTGGTCCAGCTGCAGAGTTTAACCATAGACGCATATAAAGATGGATGCCCTGCTCCTCCAGGGGAGCTAAAGTATCCCAGATAGGGGCGTCGCCATCTTTACCTTATGACGTCATTCGGAGAGAGAAAAGATTTTGGTGTAACTCGTCCAGTTGTGACTCCATCTCATCTGTCAATCATCACATTTCACCCTCCTACCTATAATTTGTGGAACCATCTTTGACCAAATGTTCTACTTTGACTTATTAGTTTGGTCCACGTCCCATCTGCTAACATGGAGGACACATGGGTTGTGACCCATTCTGCAACCAGCCACCAGGGGGCCATCCAGATGATTTGACTTCACACCTGGGAAGCCGTGGTGTCGTCTTATCTCCTAAACGTTGTTCAAGCTGACTGCATGTTCAGGTGCACTGGAGGAATATGATTTATATCTCCGTGTCATCCCCTGTGTGTGTGTGTGGGCGTCGGTGTCCTCATTAGTAGAATACATCTCCCCAACCTTACCGCCCCGGCCCACCCCCTCAGTTACCCTTGAGGAGATGAGCTGGTCAGTTTCCTGTTTCATTTGCCTCCAGTCATGCAAGGCTGCCTCGGTGTCTGCGGCCGTCTCCCTGCACTAAATCACCTTCCGAGCGCCGAGCCGTGGCGGTGACTCCGTTTATGATATTCTGCAGGATCCCGGCCCATCGAGAGGAAGGTAATGTACGGCGGCTGAGACCTACAGATCCTCGCAGGGGTCACCCCCCCCAGCCCCCCCCCCGGGATCCCGTTCTCTGCTGCCACTCACTCGTTTCCGTCTCACTGAGTTGTATCATTGAAAACCTCATTAAGCCGCCACACTAGAGAGCTTAGTGTTTGTTCTGCTCAGCCTCCCCTAGGTTTGTTATCAAGCTGTGACAGTTTCCATTTGCAGGTGTTAGATACCGGTGGTGCTCCCTCTCTCCCCCTCCGCCTGCTCCACTCTCTGTCTCTCCTCCTCGCTGCAGACATGACACAGAGCGTCACCAGCCGCTGATTTGCAATTTTTTGTGCAACCCCGGCAAGCGGCTGATGTTAAAAAGAGGAAGTTATCCCGATTGGATTGAACTGCAATGCAGCAACATTTTAGGAAGTGCCCTGAACCACAAAACAGACGTGTCACGTGGGAGAGTTCCAGCATTTGCATGAAAGCCATTACAGAGACTTGAAATGACATCAGAAAGACTTTAATGTGAATCTCTACGCGCTGTCAGGTTGTTCTCTGGTTGTGTAGATCTCACTGGGCAGAGTGTGACACTGACGCTTTCCATCGGGGGTGGATGGGTGGGGAGTAAATTCTCCATGCAGCTTAGTAGGCAGCAGGAGATTCAGATACGTTCACACTGCAAGTAACACAATCGACAAGTGGGAGAAAGACGATTCATTTCTGTAGATGAAGAAAAAACAGGAAACTGTGAGTAGATGCTCAACAAGCTGGTTACCACAGACGATAAACAGCAGGGGGTCCATCTGTCCATGAGCAAAATGTAGGGTTCAGCAAAGGATGATTCACGATTCAAAAGTCTCTATGACTGTCCCAGTTATTATTGGGTTTGAGAAGTATCCTGTGTTAAAGCATGTAAACATTAAATCAAGATTCCAGTATCCCAGAGAAGTCGGATACTGGTGCATGTGTGTTTCTAGTTCTGGTTTCTGACAAATACCGACATCTGACTGGGCGTCCTGTTGGTTTGCTCCAGTCTCACAAACGATTCAGCCAGTAAAGGGACTGGGAAACTTCTCTCTCCAGTCAGTGTAGCTGAACTCCATCGTGCCGACCCGATCCCACCGGTCACGGCCGCTCCTCTTCTTCCACTGGTTTTGCAGAGGACATATGGAGGTTTTAATATTTGCCGTCCCTCTCGTCTCCCACTGACGGCAATAAGGTGGATAAGCCAAATCCGAAATGCAATGCTGGTATTTAGCAGAGCTGTGAACCCGCTGAAGGGTAAAGCTGCCTCCGTCTCCACGATACAGGAATCAGAGTTACAGATAGGCTGTGTGGTTGTTACCATGGGAATGTTAAACAACACACAGTTACAACTGGGATACTGGTTTTAATATGAAAAAAAAAGATTTCTCCATGTCTCACGTGGACACAACATATGATCAAAAACAAGGGAAAGTAATGTGCATGAAACAGACAAAATGATTTCGGTTCCTTTGCACAGTTTCCTTCTCATCACTGAGGTCGAATCTCACAAGCTTTCTGGATCAAGCTGGACAACAATCTGTCCGCTCAGTCTTGATTCTGGATCCTTCTTCGCCCGTGGTTGCATAAGGAAAATTGTGTAGGTGTGAACTTTGATTTGTGTTGTGCTGCATTCAGACGGTCTTTAAAATAAAGGTCCAGAGACGTGCTAGCAGTCGCTGGAGGCTGGAGCGTTTTAATAACGGCCTGATACCGGAACACGTGCTGGGAAGAGCGAAGACTGTGAACAAAACCTCAAACGTCCAGATGGAGGCCCTGCAGGGAGGAGCACAGACGCATTCAGGAGAGATGTTTGCTCAGACACGTCTGGTACATAACTGGCAGGCATTTAAAAGAGTCCATTTTAACCTGTGAGGGAAACTTTGACTTCAAGTTCTACTAGCTGCAATATGTTGGATTAGGCCGATTCTGTTGGGGTCAGAGATATAAACTAAATGCACGGAGACCATAAACACAAGTGGGGTAAAGTTAAAGTGCAAACCTTCATCACACACACATCAGACACACATTAAAACTTCAGAAAGTGAGAATCAGGGGTCTCGTTTGGGGTAGTGTCCAGTGAATTGCAGATCCCAGAATTGTATGTACATGGTGTAGACGGGTTTAAAATCCTGTTTGAGTCTTATCCTTAGGTAGGCTACGTCTAACATCTGGATTTATTCTTAATTTAATGAGCCCAATTAATAGTTTCTGGGCTAGCTGGTGTCTGGATGCTAATCAGAGCAGTGTGAACATTATAAAAAGCAAACAGATGATTTCTCCAGAGGCCGAATGAGGACGAGGAGTCAAGCTGCGAGAGGTGGAGGCTGCTTCAGCCCTGAAAAAAACTAAATCTATAAACCCATGTTTCAGTAAAGTGCTTCTGTTAAGAGAATGTGATGAGGATTTTATGATGTCGGGCCGAAACCTCACACACACAAACACACACACACACAGAGACACACACACTCGGGTGAAACGGGCTGTTGTGTGTGTCCACAGGACTCACCCTCACCGTTTTGGGGTCATAAATATTCATTTAGCGTCCACCAGCCTTCAGGGATTAATCCCAGTACGACGGTTTAAAAACACAGAACACAGAGCAACAGCAGCGGCATGTTAAGTCCATTATACACTGTAGAGTACCAGGCACTGCCCCACAGGAGACTAATGGCTTTTTATCAAGGATCCCTGGAGGGCCGCAGCCTTCCACCTTCAGCTGCTCGGCGTCCATTAACACAAAGCAGGTGCAGTTCAAGAGCAAAGGGTTTTGTTTTTTTACCTAAAAAAACGCACCTGTTTTAAAAGTCGAATGAGCGACAACATCAATGAGACACACAACCCACGTGCTAGCTCTCTTTTTATTTAATCGCACAACGCCACCTTCAAGACTCGTGATGAAAGGGGGTGGGGGGGGGGCTTCTCTCGATTCGGGTTCTAACGGACGCAGTTAATGTGGTTCGCTTTTTAATTTATTTTGATTCAAAGCATCTGAAATAAAACGTGTTGAGACGCTAAGACGGACTTGGCAGCGTGAACGTCCGACAGCATCTCGTCGTGTGCTCGGGCAAGAGGCTGTTTAATTTCCACGTCCTTGTTAAATCAGAAGCACAAACAGACTCATCATTGAACAGCTGCTTTCAAGTGAGTCACATTTACATTTCAATCTACTTCGTTAAGCACACACACTAAAATCCACAGCGGGTTTTTAACTGAAACAGATTGACGTCAGCTGCACCACAGACACACACACACACAAACACACACACACACGTCAATCTGCTGCCAAACACAACACAAACGCAACACAACACTGCGTTGCTGGTCCAGCACAAATCTAATTGGACAAACATTTTTAAAGTGAGGACATCTTGTATCTAGAAGGTTAAAGGTCAACTCCAAAGTGACATCATAGTGTCCTGCAAAAAAAACAACTTTTCTTATTAACGCCATAACTCACTCAGGGAGATTCTGGACATATTTCCCATTTGGCCCCCGACACCTAATTGGTGACACTAATCTTGCAGATCTGCCGACTTGAGGAGAATCTCGAGGTGCCACCCTGTGCCAAAAGGTGTGGGGATTTATTACAATATTACTCAAAGTTAATCATTATGTCGTTATCATTACTCTCATATTTCTTAATTGAACTCAACACGTCTCTTCGTCTCTGAACATCTGAAGCCAACTTGAGCACTTCCCTTTATTTGTAGTCTATATAGATTTACCTGTATGTCTAGTATTAATTTCACTTTTAATTCACAGTCTCCTGGTAAATTTCTCATGAGCATGTTATTAACACCATCTGTCATCAATAGATTACACCGCAGCCCACACCTCCCTTTAAATCCATGATCGTGTAATTCCTTATTGTTTTTTGTGTTCATATTGTTTTTGCCTGTTGAGTTTGTCTCTGTATCGTTTTGGTCTCCAGCCTTAATGGGATTTAACCTTTTAAATAAGGTTTAAATAAATTGAAAATAAAAAGAAACGAGTCATGCTGTGATTCAGAAGAGAAACAAAGTGCAGTGGCTCGATTTTGTAATCAACGTTAAAACAGCAGCAGCAGCAGCAGAAGAAGTCAGAGGAGGCCGACACTTCACAGGCACTTCTCTCCCCCGGCCACTGTTCCTGACAGAGACCTCTATTTGGTTCTCAGCGGGGGGGGGCCTGGACCCAGCAGCGTCCAATCTGTCCCTCACTTTACCTCCTGCCTCCGCCGGCAGCTCTCCGCCTTTAACAATTAACTCCCAATTTAACAACAACAACAAATAAAGGAGCCGAACAATAACGCAAAGAGCGACTCTTCCTGTGGAACTGACTCTGAGTCATGAGAGATCACTGTTACCATGGAAGCACACGTGCACAGTACACGTGTGTGCGTCCATAGGCCCTAGATCCACCTACACAACAGGTCTCTAAACAATGTTTGTTATTTGGACCTGTTGAATCGCTGTCATGTCTTTTCATCCACGTCGTGCACAGTGTGTGAATCTCTACGTAGGTGAATATAGAATATGGCACCGGTCCATGAGCACAGAAACCTGCAGTGGACACGTCTGAAGAACAAGCTTTTCCAAAGTCCAAATCCTCAGAGTTAATTTCCATGTGTGGCAGCATGTTCAGTCGTCACAGCCTCAGACGGGTCCTTAGTTCAGTTTTAATCCTGAACCTTTTTTAACCAAGAATGTCTTTTTCCTTAGTGTCAGATACAGTTTACTCCAATAAACCGAAAATACCTCAGAGCATATTTATAAAGCTGACGTTCCTCGATCGACCTGCATTCCTCCTCATGTATTTTTCACAAATACATATTTTGATTGCTGCAGATATAAAGTAAAATGCTGGAAATAGGCTAATAACTTAATATCGCAAAATCAGATGTTAACATGGATTAATGATGAGATTCCACAGCTTCCGGTGATGAGAGCGTGCAAATAAGAACACAATTCATAAACGTCGTGTCCTGCAGGATCTGCCTTCTTCTTATGTAAAAGACAAAGTCAACTCTTCACATCTTTCCTGGAGTTTATGTCTAAACACAGCTTTTCAATATGTTCTTTCTAAATGTCAACATCATCCACCATCATCCAGAATCCTGCTCCTATCGTTCCTGTGCAGTCGATAATATATATTTGAGTATTCCTAAAGAAGTCCCATCCCTGAGTGCTGCCTCTCATTAAAGGTGAAACCGTTAAAACTCCATTATTCAAACAATCAAACACTCAAATCATTCATTTCAATTTCTCCCTGAAGGTCATAGGTTACCTTCTATCTGGTAAGAAGGTGATGCAATCCCGACCTCAGTTCCTGCTACCAGTCATTTTGAGAGAAGATATGATGTAATTTCCAAACAGTGGCTAATGTCTCCACGTGGAAGGAAGCTCTTTAAATGCCAGGCAGCCGAGGGTGAGGGAGACATCGCAGGTTCTCGCTCTTCACAGACGCACGATATCCTTTTCTTGCGTCCACATGTTTCTCACCACCGACTCACAGGGGACGACCGAGGTTGTTATTTTTAAATCGTTTTTTAATTTGCAGATCTGCGTGGACAGGTGTCCCTGAAGGAGGACATCTGAGGATCATTACTTTTCCTCACTAATTAGCAGAGCATCAGCCTTTCAGCTAATTGAATAAACCTCTTGCACCACCCGGGTGTTTCGACAACTGCTTTAACATGTATTACAGATGTGCGTCACAGCTGCTTCCCAGTCTGTCAGGGACAAGAAACACACAAGGTCTAGTTGTGTATCACAGAAATTTATAATCTTGGCTCAGGTTGTTCTTTCAGATGACTCACATGTTCTGTGAAAATGGTTTTCATCTAATAACTTTCTTCATGACTGGCCAGGGAATGAATCTCTGAAAGATGGAGCTTCCACGAGGAGAAAACAACCTTGGCTGTGAATATTGATTCTAGGATTAGAAGTTAAAAGCAGTCTAGGTAATAACTGGATTCAGAGTGCCAGCTTTTCTCCGTGTGCAGGTTACGCAACACTATTGTTCCAACATGATTAGATTCCAACATGTAACCAGGAAATGAAACTGTGTCAGGGAAACGTACACATCCTGCAAGTGTCTTCAACTTTCAGATGAAGAGTCAGAGTCTTTTCACCTGCAGAATTACTAATGAAATGTTTTTAATTAATATGTAAATTCACGTATCCTTCAAGTTATCGTAAAATGCAACAAGGTTAATCAGAGCTGGTGGCTCCGTGAGACACAGAGGTGGAAAATATCATATCTGATATGCACAGAGTGAAAACGCTAACGTGCTAATGTTGAGAAGTGAGTGTCACCACATTCACCATCTTTGTTTAGGTCGAGTTGCCGTCCTGGTGTTAACCCATAAACATGAACACAGTGTACAACTGTGACTGAGGGGAGCGTCATGTGTACAAGTGATTTGATAAAGTTTAAGGCTCATTAATGTTAGATTCATACAGAAAGAACATAAACACATTCACCGTCGAGATGTTCCAATATAATATAGGAAACCGGTCAGAAACATGAACTTCTGCACACGTGTTCCATTTCGTACTTTGACCATGCATTCATCCAATTCCTAGGACTGTTCCTCTCGCCCTGTAATGTAATGAACGACCATTTTTGTCATATCTCTACGAACTCTAATAGCTATTGTCTAAAACCGTGGTTAGCTCAGTCTGTGCTCAGCCAACAATTACCCAACGAATTAGAGTCGGAGCCGCACAGATGTTTGTTGTGTATTATAAGCACGGATGAATCTTAATGGGAAAAAAAAACGTTGTAGAAAATGGAAAAAAATTTCATTATCAAGTCGGTTGATGTTTTCTTTTTATTTCAGCTTGCTCCCATTATGTGAAACAGCATTTCCAATGAGCCAAGGCCTCTGGGTCGGCGGAGCCCTGTCCTTGGTATTGTCTCGGGAAGCGATGTGTTCGGCCTTCACGCTCTGTGTGCGAGTCCCTCCTCGGCCCACCTGCCTGAAACGCACCTCCCTGAACTCGCTAATGAGACGGAGGCAGGAGTCAATCAGCTGCTCTGTCTGAGGGGGGGGGGTCTTTGTGCTCCCATCAGCCTCTCCATTCGAACCACAGAATCATTCTGAAGAGAGTTCCAGAGGAAGGAAAGTTCCCCCTGGCTTCTTTTGAAAGTGTAACCACAGAGCAATTACATGTGATGTGTGACATTAACACAAAAAGCTGCTGAATTATGAATGTGAACAGTGAGAATACCTTTCATTTGAAGTCGTTTCTCTGTGACCCCCTCATCTCACAGCGTTTCTCCTTTATTGTTCTTTTCCATAATGTACGTAACTAACTAATCTTCCTGCTCTGAGGGGAGTTGAGCTCTTTCCTTTTTCTTCAATGGCTCAGCGTCCTGTCTCAGATCCGTTTAGTCCAATAAAACCAAAACACTTTATGATCCACGCTCACGCTCGTTCTATTTGGGGAACGAGTCCACGTGGCCGTTGAACGTACGGAGGAGGTCGCCGATAGACGAGTGGAGAGGTGAGTAGCTCCAGCTTCATATCAGAGGAATAATTCATGACAGAAATAAACAATCTGCCTGTGGCGCTGATTATTGAAGATGTTTTCCCCGGTGCCGCTTCCTCTGAGCAGAGTCGTGCTCCATTCAACACGTCGCTCTGACAAAAGAAAAACACTCATACCACAAAATGCAAGTCTCAACAAAAAATGTGGTTTATATTAAAATCAGATTCAGGCTGTATTTTTTTTACCTCATATGCATTTATATTGTTTTGGGCGGGGCTTGGAAAACGGGGACTTAAAAGATAAAAAATATTATCTCATAAACAAGTGTGTGCGTCTCTTTCTTTGGTGCCATGATATCTGGGGGACGCTCAGAGAGACAGGCCATCCAGATAACTCCGCCCCTGTAATCAGTTTTTTCTGTTTTTTGTTTGCACTGCTGACAGAAGAACTTCCTCTGCACGGGAAAGACACACACCGATACACTCCCGGCAAAAAGCCTCCGATAGGAACAGAATCATGTGTGCGATCGCGCGGAGAGAATGACACGAGGTAAGAAGTCTGTGAGCAGGATTCATCTTAGGGGGAGAAGCTGTGTGGTTATCTTTGAGGAAACAGAGGCCGGCTCCACGCTGCATATCTGCTCCTCATTTCATTTCAGTGATGCGACTTGGCAAAAAGACGGCAGAGCTAATTGAGGAGCTCAGCGGGCGGCAGTGCATAACAGGCTTATGAGTTCATGTCTTCGGAGTGAATGTGACTCACGATGTGTAGTGGAGACGTTATGGAGATGAAACACTGGGGAAATGTTTGTGTGTGTTTTTTTTTCATTGTACCGGAGAGGTTCTCACATTTTAAACCGGTTCCTCTCAAATCCGACCGGGCAGATTCGATGTCTCCTGATGATCTGTCGTCGGATGTGTGTTAAATCACGTCTGTTCACTCCGATGTGGACGGAGAGTGAAAGTCAATCACCAGCTTTGCTTCTCTCCTCGAGGCGGCAAACAAAATAGAAATGAAATCGAGCTTGAACATAATTAAGCTGCTGTTGAATTGGTTTGACGCACAGCGCTGAGAGCAAAGATCTGAATCCTCCCTGCGACTTGACGTCTGCTCGTTTAGTGACGCTCCACGAGTCCTCACCAGATGGGGCCTCCTCCCAACCACCAGCAGGAGGAGAGAGAGTGATGAGATGAGACGATGACAAGAGATCTGGGTGAGACTCGTTCAAATCAGAGAACTGAAACAGTAGGTTGAGATAATCAGCACGGGTTAATAACATTTAAATAAATGAAATAAACCAAACACTGACACATTTAAAGAATCATTATGTTTTGAACGCAAAGAATGAGAGATTGTCAAAGCGTCCATCTTAATATGGAAACTATGATCGTGACCCTGTGGACACCGAGCTGTTTAAGTTCACTGCTGTTTAGAAAGTTTCTGATCAAATTTGTTAACTTAACTCAACTTTCACGTCAAAATTGGTCGCGTCGTAGTTAAAAGATTTCGAAACCCCCGAAACGTTCACATTTTAAATTCTAAAAAACTCGCTCTGCACATGAAGATAATGTGTCTTGTGTGTTTCAGCTGATGTTTCTCCCTAAGTTTGTCAATTTTCTGTGTCTTTTTTATATTACCTATTAATTAACCAAATCATTATGTTGCAGAGGAAATGGTAATAACATGAAAAACCATTGTGGCACCATTTAAAAGTACTTCTTTCACAAGGTTGAGCAGCTCCAGTCAAAAGAATTTAGAAACTATGACTCTTCTACCAACGTGCCACTTTGATGTACAAGTCCTCGTTGCTATTCAAACTCACAGTGGTGTGTGTTCTTTGTGTAAAGCTTGTGTGTCACCGCAGGCGTTTTTTTTGTCATCACTAATTTGTGCAATTTAAACCTCCGGCCTCTGACGGAGTAACGACTCTGTGAATGGTATTGAAGAATAACCTTATCAAACCCCTGCTGATACAAAAAAGGCATAACAAAGGTAAGTGAAAGTGAAAAGAACAAATTGAATTGGACCGGGCCGTCGTGGAGGTCGTGAGAACAGCTCAGCCTTCAGATGTGCAGACGTTTGTCTCAGAGTTTCTCCCGAGTTCCTTTGAGATCAGTCAGAGAGTCTGAGTCAAACCTGGAGCTGAAGGCTGAGGCTGCTTTTCCTTTCCCTTGAATATTCCCTCCACGTGACGTGATACCTGCTGGAGACACACATGAAAAGAGGAATTCAGAAAGACTTTCATGTCCACTTCACGACAGGTTTGAGAGTCATGTGTGAATTCTGACGTGTGAAAAGGAAACGCTCCAGTGTCTCACCGACTGGAGAGAAAAGACGGGACTAAAAGAGGATTCAGGAAAATACAGATCTTTTTATACAACACAGAATCTGAGTCTAATTCCTCATAGAGTAAATGTTCACACTCAATGCTGCCTTTAAATTACCCGGTTCACCAGAAAGGTCCATATGAACGAGTTCAACTTGAAAGATTATTTTGTCTGCTTTATTATAAGCTGAAAATCTTAGCTCAGCTTCAGCTCTACATGTTTTTTTATAACTGTGAATTGTGCGTATTTTGTTTGTCTCCAAGATGGATGTGCGATATCGATCCTCCACAACTTGAGTAGCAGATGAAAAAAGACATTCCTACAGCTTTAGCCTCAGTCTTGTAGAACAATATGAAAATAGCCATTAAATGCACTTTTATAGTGTTCTCAGATCAAACATTGGTTTAATTCGCTACGTAGAAAGAACGAAAGAGAGGACTTAGTTTACACCTCATTTTCCTGCCAACTTAATATATGCAAAAGCAGTGTACAGAACATGTCACTGGTGAGAATGGGAAGATGGACACATGGCACAGTGCTGGACTTAGAGAGGGGTCGTGTCTGACTAAAGCTTGTAGGAAACGTAGCTGCATCCGACCAATCACGGCGTCTGAGACGAGGGCAGATGGAGCGCCACAGCCAGCCGACAGCTGCAGGGTTCATCTAATGACGGTTATGTTCCTTTCAGAGACTGAAGAAACCTCCCGGCTCTGCCACGTCCATTAAGATGTCAGATGGGCTTTAGCACCAAAAGGTCATCGTGAGGCTTGACCCCAACGATGCAGGTCGATTCCATTCAACCACTACAAAATGATACTATAACAAAAACTATGCATTTTCAAAGAGATCTACTTCTTCATTTGGCTCCTGCTGCTGGAATCTACATCTTACAGCCAACGTTAGATTATCATATCACGTTCATGAGCCAAGAAACTCCCTCAACACTTAATTCAGTGTGTTAAAAGTCGCGGCTGTGTGGGTGATTTTAATGGCATCAAGACATAAAGGTATATGTGTCAGAAGCTCCCTTGAAGCTGAGCTGCAGCGTGCGGAGAGGTGAGAGAACGAGAGGTCAAAGAAATCAATGAGTCCACATCACTCCCTCGGCTCGGAGGTTCAACCCAGATGTTACAAGGCCCCGAGCGAATGGAGAACTCACAACCACACACACCACGGGCTTCAGCATTAAGAATAACAGAACTGTTGCTGCTCTCAATGAAAACATGAAAGGATGCGATTGCTACGAGTTCAATTCAACAGCCGAGGTTCTGATGAGGTGAGAGTCGGTGCATCCATCCACCTCTCTGTCTCTGTGACCGGTTCACGGCCTGCCCGCTGCTTGTAACCACATCACTCTCCCGCTGTCCAAAGGCCTCTTGATTGGCGGGACTGATGGTAACACGGCCACTTGACTGGCGGCTGAGTCCGGCAGCAGCAGATGGATGATGGAGGCTTTGAAAGAAAAGATACACGCGTCTAAAAGAAAAGAGGAACTGTGGAAACTCTCTGGTGCAGCGCTTTAAAACTGCATTAATGTTATATAAAAGTGTATAAATATGTGGAATATGTATCTTGCATGGACAAAGTGTTATGGAGTACGATGCTAAACTGGCAGAGATCTATTTTGGTATCACTGCTATGAAGTAATGAAGCACGATGGCAACGTGAAGACGTATTTAGAAACTGTATAAACAATAAATTGACATCTGATTTTCCACAGTATGTATTATATGATAAATCAAAAAAAATAAATATTCAATAGCACATAAAGTGTAAAGTTACTGTTTAAACCATCTTCTTCATATATACGTTTAAAAGCTAAATATACGTCCAACCAGGCATAATAACATGAAAGTATTATATATATATATTATGTATTTTCCTCTTTCTTTGGTAAATGAAGACAAACCTCGGTTATAAAACTGATGCTCCACAGTAGAAATCTATAAAATATGTATACAGAGTTCAATGGACCAATTATCCTTGATATAATGATGTCAGTGCTCTCCATGGAAATCTCCCCCTCGCTCCTGTGTTTACCCCCCGTGTCAAACAGTGGGTAAGACTGGGACCCCACTATACACACACACCATTACTAATTTACAAATGATCATGGTAACGTGCTAAAAGATGTAATAATGCAACACGAGAGGTTTGTAGAAAGTTCAAAAGTACTTGAACCCACTTCTGTGATGGGACTACGATGCTTTTCTTAATGAAAAATAAGAAAAACACAGATTTCAGTTCCACATTGTGAATTCAGAACTGAAGAACCAAGTACTTGTTGGATAAATATTTGTGTACTGGATCTTCTAATGTCTGCTAGTTGCTTGATTAAACTTTAAAATGGAACATACAAATATTATTGATATAGAATAGTCTTCCTCCAGGCAGAGGCCAGAGCAGCTTGAATGACATCATCCAACCACGAGTGCAGATTCACCCGAAGCCCAGTTCAACACCTGATGAATGATTTAGAGTTTGGGCCGGCTGCTGCCAGGTTCTGAAAAGGTGCAGAGCAGAACTTCACTGGCTTTGAAGGGAACTATCTGACCTGGAGTTCTCTCGAATCGTTAGATCTGTGATGTTCGGCGGCCTCGGGGAGAGACTGGTTGGTTGAGTGGTACCCAGTGTCCTTCAAGCTGCCTCGCCTGGTTTACTCCAGCAGCCTCCGGAGGACGGGGGGGGGGAACTTGTTTGGCTGTGGGTTGTGTGTGGAGGCGGAGAAAGCGATGCAATAGGAGAAACAACACAAACACACACATTTCTCCTGTGTGTTTTGGCTGCAGGTTGCATCATGTTGTACTGGTGCCACAGCAGCTGGTCTCTCTGACGCTCCCAACGTGGTTTTCTCCTTATATATCAATTAAAGAACTTTTTTAAATGGTTCTTGAAAGAAGTCAGACGACCGGATCCTGATCAAAGGAGAAGATCTAAGAGTTAGTTTATCACTTTCTTTCTTTGTTAGACACAGAGTTTTTATTATTTTCACTGATTTCCAGGATTCAATTAATGCAAATAATCAGGGGCGATTTTCGATTTGAACAGTTTGATTTTGGACTATTTGATGTGGTATTTTTTATTTAATACCAATATCGACTTGCTCTAGTCTTGGCTGCCTTACTGGTGCTGGTGGACGGGCTGGCCAGGTGCACGAGGACCCTGGACTGGGCTTGAAATAAGGTATTTTGAAAGTTGCTGTGGTTGGAGACGTCTGGACACACTGAAATCTGACATCCTCAATAAATCATTCATGCTTGAACTGGTGAACTCCAAGCTGGGCAGGAAGTATCCTGACATAACACGCCGTGACCACAAGAATAAAAATGAAAACCGACTGCACCGGCGTGTGTTTCATGCATCTCACGACCGGACGCCGTCTCTTCCTCGAACCTCTTTCCTCTCCTGAAACTCCACAAAATGGTCTTTAAACACAGAGAGTGACGTATTTCCCTGGGACTCTTTTCAAGGGTTGAGTGAAACGTCACCTGAGTGAAGAATGAAGAATGGCAGCGATCTCTCGACAGAGGACAGCTTCCTCACTCTCCCTGTTTCTCTGAGCTCCATAAATCAGCTCAAGGTTCCTCGGTGATTCTCCGTGTGGCAGCAGGGGGGGGATTTATCATTCTCAGATAAAGGCTGGCTCCTCGTCAACGTTCGCTTTCACCCTCGGCCGGGGAATTTATGAGAACTGGTGCAGCCTCCACAGTAACACAACCGAGTCTGCGAAGGGGCTACACAACGCTACAGGCCACTGTGTTCATGCTGCTCAGGTCTATTCTGGATATTGCTGTTTGGACACGAGACAAATTGCGTTTTTCATTTGTAGCCGGAGTGAGGGAATCCGCCCACTCGGCTGCTCACACAGTGCAACTGGTGAAGTTTACATCTGTCAATAATGGAGTTTAAATCAAATTAACCATTAACACTCGCCACGTCCTTCTAAATCAACTGATTTCATTTCATTACTGAGGGAAAACTGTCATTTTTTCAAGTTAGTTCTTGTTGCATGGAGTAACACCCATTCATTACCATTTCTTAATTAATAGCAGAGGAGCTGTCAGCGGTTTCACATCCGAATGTCTGTGTTACACACAAATCATTGTTTCGTCTGCCGGCTGTCATCAGTGAAGCTACACCAGCAGTGAGACTGTCTGTGTAATTATCTAATTACAACTGTTAGACCAGCAGACGTCACCTCTGCCAGTGAAATGACATGAAGAGTGAATTTCATTATGACAAACTAAAGATTCTGTAAAGAAAGAAATACCTTAGCATTAGCGAAAGGTTTATATTCTCATTTTACTGTGAGTGAATTGAGGTTCTTAGTTTGGTTTACTGCCTGTGAACATCAAATACAGAGGCTTCCTGTCTTCTGTCATGTGAAACATCAACTGGACGTTAACTTCCCATTCGATGCTTTTCATGAAACTCAACAATGAAACGATGAATTCATTCTATATGTTTCATTTTATCTGTGAAAAGTGACAAAGCAACAACCCTGAATCACAGACATCTAGTTACTAACGCGTGAGTCCCATCACTGCACTGGGAGACATGTTCCTTTTCCGTGTGTCCATCCAATCAGGGTTGAGCCTCTTTAATGGCGGGCCCCGACCTTTCCTGTTAGAAGTCCTCGCGTTTCACAAAGTAGATCATCAACCCTGTAACCTGCAGCTCCTTCCTGGTGCTGGAGGACATCGGTCTTTACTCAAACATCTGCTGACATTCATTTCTGCTTCTTTTTTTTTAAAGGTAATGATCGATGAGTTTTAGAAAAGACAACATTCCTCAAACAACATCCAGGCCTTTGGCTCGAAACCCCCTCGATTACCACATCGTATGATTTCCCTCTCGGTCCGTGGATGAAGAATCGTTTGCCACGGACCATCAGCTGCTGGCCTCGCATCACGTGCTCTGGATCCTTGAAGAGAGAACACATTCCCTGCTCATTAGCTGATGTCCTGAGGCACAAGCTGTCTCTATTTTTTTGCTTGTGCAGCGTTTGCTGTTGACCTCCAGGTGCTTCGGCCTCCTCCCTCTTTCTACTCGCTTCTCAAGCCCCCCCTTGGGCCGTCAGTCAATCTGTGCGCATCTCTCATAAATTCCAGTTTATGTTCCTCTAATCTCGTTGTGGTTATACTGGTAATAATAGGAGCTCGAATACAACAGGATGTATACTGATTTCCAGCTGAAGCCACATATTAGCTCAGAGCTATTTTGCTTACGTGTGACAGAACCACTAAGGAGAAATAAGCTGGATCTCCTGGGACCAATGGAGCCTCCGGTTGTGGATGCGTGACCGCGTCATCGCCGTCTCTCCTGTGGTTTTGCTCAGCTCTGCTTCTCCATCCGTTTCTTATTATGACAGCAGGGGGGGGGGTTTAGCTTTCAGCTGACTCAGGTTGCGCTCTGCCTCATTGGGTTGTATCTGCTCGTCACCAAAGGGCCCCGGGGCCTCGCAGCACGAGTCCTGATCAAAGGGGTTCGACCGTCAGTGAACCGGCGACTTCGGCCAGGCCCGGCGAGATCTGTTCAAACTGAGGCTGACACTTCTGTGAGCGGGGATACAGTAGCTGAGTTCCTCCACCCCGCTCGTTTCTTCTTCTCCTGATATGTAAAGTGCCTCTGTCACAGCTCCGGCTCCGCAAGGTTTTCGCCTCGTCTGCCGTTAGCTTTAATGCGACATGACAGTCGAGTCAAATATCAACGCGCGTCTAATGTGAAATCTCGGGGGGGGGGAAATACAAATCTGCTTGCTCGACAGGTACGGCAGTCAACGCCAGGAGATCTCCAAACATGAAGTCAGGTTGTGACGGGAGAGAACGACTCGCCCACGTGCTAGTTACACACATTCGACCTCAAGGAACAAAACACAAGGCTGAGGAGCTAAAATAGTAAAACCTGAATTTAAAAGGTCAGTTCTTTTTTAAAGGTCCAGTGTGTAAGATTTGAAATTGAATATTAAATAATCCTACTGAGGTTTTAACTCGTGTGTTTCATCTTAATTGTTGTTTCCTTTATCCTGGAATTGGCCCTTTATATTTTAATACTTTATATTAACATGAGGAGCGGCTCCTCTCTACGGAGGCGGCCATGTTGTTTTACAGTAGCCCAGACTGGACAAACAAACCTTTTGAGTTTTTATGACAACTGAAGCTACCACAGGTTCTCTCTCATGTTTGAGAGAGAAATTATGTTTTAATGAAATTATTTAGGTCCACATGCCTTAATATCTCCGTCCAGAGGAGAACACAAAAAAACGTTCAAACAAGCATGCAGGGCCAGTAGGTGGCGATAAAGTCTACATCAATGACCCGTCCGATACCAAGGAAGACCACTGATCCCATTTTGGACGAGGTAGACGCCTGTGACTGATGTTAACCTGCTGCAGTGATACACAGAAACCTGAGCTTTGAAAAATCTGCACTCTGAAAAAGTAAGTTTTTACAAAATATCCACATTAGTGAGAAGAGACTGAATCGAGCTGCGGTGAAAGTTCCTGAGATGTTATCCACTGTGTGGTTCAACTGCAGGCGCTAGGAGACGTGCTTGCTCAGAGGCATTTCAGCAGTGTGGCTCGATAACAAAAGTTGCCTGGTTTTTCGCAGCTATGGATTTAAAGAACACTTCTTAGACTTTCTGCAGGTGTAGCAGTCGGCCAGGGGTGTTATGTTATATAAGCCGTGATCCAAGGAATTCAATGTACAACGCAAAGAACCAACTGAGGCAACAGGAGCTGGAGAATCATGAAATATGAACTCTCAGATACTTTGGTTGAACATGTCGGAAAAAATCTGAGGCTTGAAACAACTGTTTCTGTTCTTAGTTTAATTTATAACTTATTGCACATCACCTCCACCGGGCTGGAGTTAGCTCTGTGGATAATGATTCATGATACTCGCCTAACTGCAATTATCATATTATATTATAGGTGCATGTGAAATAACATGATTAAGCTATTAGAAGAGTCAAAGACAGAAATATATAACTTACAGCAATTTTTGAAGTCATTAGTTAATTAAAGTAATTTATAAGACAAATGCCAGGATGGTAAAAAAATTATGAATAATTTACACAGCCGGATCACTCCTGGTGCTACTGATGGATGTGCAGTTGTACAACAACACAAAATACTCAATAAGAGATCTATTGTAAGTGTAAAAAAAGAAAATGTATTTCTTTACCAAACAGTCGTAGCACATGTGGCGGGTACATTCCAGGTATTCATGGATACACTGATATCACACGAACTCTGTTAATTTAGCTTGTAGATAATCATATTTATTAAAATGTGACCATACATCAGAAGCGCTGTTGATATTGTATCTTGTATTTGTTTATTCAGCTTCGCCCCTTCAGGGATAAAAGAGTTCACGCCCGACCGGTTCACCTCATGAGGTCTGAAATGTGAAAGATTCTGAGGAAAACTTTCAAACACTGAAGACATTGTTCAAAATCTAAGCGATTACTTGTTTCTTGCCTGAAAATTATCTGAATTGAATAAAGGATTTGGTCAGATGCACCAGGATCTGTCCTGTGTCTGTTTATCCTAATGGAGCCCATCAATCCTGGGGCGGTTCGGGTGAAAGGATTCTCGTTTCCTCGGGTTAGGTGTTCGTCTTTGTGCGTTTGTGTGTCTGTTAGTTAGCAGGAGAAAAAAATAAACTACTGGACAGATTCCGTGTGTGTCAGGAAATAATCCATTATTTGTGTGACAGGATTCCTCAGAGAATAATTAATGGATCTGGATGAGAAAATAAAACACATAAACTGGTATTTATGCCCGTGAAATTTGGTGCACCAAAGACTCTGCTCGCACCCTCTGAGTCACATTCTAGGTGCATGTGTTATTACATTTTTGTGTATGCTCTCTACTTGCCCTAGGATTTGAACTCGCAACCCACCCAAGTCGCACAACACCCACCGTTCTCCCCCCTCAGGTTCCTCGTGCCCTGGTTAAATGAGCCAGTGCTATTTGCAGCTCTGTTCATTGCCACTGTCAGCCACAGTAAATGGGAATACATTGGCCCAGGGATGATGAGGGAGCACAAAGGGGAGAGTGAAGGGCTGGTGTGAGGAGGCCAGACCTGACTCAGCTGGATCCTCAGTGACACAGACTCCTGGAAGTGGGTCAAACACACACACCTCCACCCCGGACCACCCAGACAGTCGGAGGCTATTAATTCAAGAATCGCGAATGAGCAAGCGGCGTATGACTCGCAAATTATCATAATATGTAAATGAAAACCAGGTAATTACGTCGGGCCATAGAGGCGCCCGCTGTTTTGAGCCAGTTCTGCCTTAATGTCGACATTAGCTCGGTGCGGTATGGCCCCCAGCACACAATAATAATGATGATAAATAATTCTCCCACGGTAGAGCCGAAAATACTCCTCCTCCGGCAATTCTAAAACAGGTAACAGACTCAGCTGCTAATCCTCTAAATGTGAGGAGGAGATGCTTATACATATTCATGCACATTACTGCACTGCTGCAGCCCCGACCTGACAGGGGAGCTTATTAAATTCTGCTTCTTTAAAACCAGCGTGACATTCAGGAGTCTAAATCCTGCCCCGGCCTTGTTAGCTTGTGTAAATAGCAGCGATGTGGGGGGAATCGCAACGCCGAGCCAAATGAAGATGTGTTTTGGCATTTTCACCTGGAACGTTCAATCAAAACACAACAGGGAGGTTGCACTTGTATGCATGACAATCAGCCGGGAAACACTAATAACAAAAGCACCGCGGGCTCCTGCCAGCTGAGCAGTAAACAGCCAAACGGTGATGTGACAACAGAGTCGGGAGGAAAACGCAGATGAACGACGGAAAATCAGGAAAAGGAGACGTCAATTCATAAAAAAGAATAAAAGAGAAACACCTGGCAAATGCAAGGGTTCGTAACTACATGAGGGATCTACTGGACTTGTGTCTGTCCTGGGAGAGGGATCCCTCACATGTGGCTCTCTGAGGTTTCTGGGTACTTTTACCCTTGATTGATGGATTCTTCAGCCTCTCCTCAAAGTCCTGAGACAGATGTGATGGTTCTCGTACCGATCAGATCCTCAAAGGTCCCGTACGAGCCGCAGATGTTCAAACCCATGACAGTGCGTTGTGCGTCCCATCAGTCTGCTTCCTGTCAACTACCTTATCAAGCAGGGCCCTCAAAGACCCAGATTGTGAAACTAATAAAGTGTAATGACACGTCTTATAACGAGGAGGCACTTCCTCCAGGCACTTCATATATTATGCAAATCTGCAGGCGGATAAAGTGCCGTGAGGTCGAGAGCGACCGGGGAACAACGCCCCTGATGCCCCGGCGGAGCGTCTCCAAGAGAAAATAATGACAAAGAAAAAAAACTAAAAAGCCAAACTCGTCTTATTAACTCTCATTACTTTCAACTTCACCTGTGACAAGTCGCTGCTGTGTATTTGTTTGGTTTATTTGTAAGTTGGGTCAGCGGAGGTTCGAACGAGCACAGAGAGAGATGATGATGATGCCGAGGTGCATCGAAGGAAGAGTCCTCTGCACAAATAAATCTCTGCATGCCCAGGCGCGAGTGTTCAGAGGGAAGTAATGAACACATTCCCCGAGACTTCTGCCTCATTCCTCCTCTCCGCAAGGTCAAAAGGCTTCGTAGAGCCTGTGGGGATCTTTAGATTGCAACTGTACTCTTTAAAACGGCCACTCACCGAGGACGCTGACATCCAGACAGAGGCAGCGAGCACTTCAGAGTCCCTCACTCGTCGCAAACGCAGGCAAGCGTTTAAAGTTCCCGTTCGATTTGCACGGAAAACAATGGCTCTGAGAAACGCTTACACCGAGTCGAGCTAAATCACATATAATTCAAGAGCAATTAAGTAGCTGTAAAGTGCAGCGGGAGGGACGTGGACGACGAGGTGATGAAGATGTTCTGCCGCACTGATCAGCAGTGTATCTGTTATCTCTGCTCTGTGGAGGAACATAAAGACCACGACACAGTGCCAGCTGCAGCAGAAAGGACTGAGAGGCAGAGAGAGCTCGGGCTGAGGAGACAAACAATCCAGCAGAGAGTCCAGGACACAGAGAAAGACGTGAAGCTGCTTCAACAGGAGGAGAAGGCCCTCAATGGCTCTGCTGATAAAGCAGTGGAGGACAGTGAGGAGATCTTCACTGAGATGATCCGTCTGCTGGAGAAAAGAAGCTCTGATGTGAAGCAGCAGATCAGATCCCAGCAGAAAACTGAAGTGAGTCGAGTCAGAGAGCTTCAGGAGAGACTGGAGCAGGAGATCACTGAGCTGAAGAGGAAAGACCAGGAACTGAAGCAGCTCTCAAACACAGAGGATCACAACCAGTTTCTACACAACTACCCCTCACTGTCACCACTCAGTGGATCTACACACTCATCCAGCATCAGGATCCGTCCTCTGAGGAACTTTGAGGACGTGACAGCAGCTGTGTCCCAGGTCAGAGGTCAACTACAGGACATTCTGAGTGAGACAGGGTCAGAGATTTTACAGATTGTGTCTCAAGTGGATGTTTTACTGCCACAACCAGAGCCAGAGACCAGAGCTGAGTTCTTAAGATATTCACAGGAAATCACACTGGATCCAAACACAGCAAACAAACATCTGTTATTATCTGAGGGAAACAGAAAAGTAACATGTAAGATTGAAAATCTGTCTTATTCTAATCACTCAGACAGATTCACTGATAAGCCTCAGGTCCTGAGTAGAGAGAGTCTGACGGGACGTTGTTACTGGGAGGTGGAGGTGGGGGTGGGCTGGGAAGGAGGAGTTCTTGTAGCAGTCACATACAAGAACATCAGCAGAGCAGGACGCTCAAATGAATGTGGATTTGGATTCAATGATAAATCTTGGTCAATATATTGTAATAGAACCAGATATATCTTTTATTACAACAGCATCGAGACTCCAGTGTCAGGTCCTTGGTCCTCCAGAGTCGGAGTGTACCTGGATCACAGTGCAGGTGTTCTGTCCTTCTACAGAGTCTCTGACACCATGACTCTCCTCCACAGAGTCCAGACCACGTTCACTCAGCCTCTCTGTGCTGGAGTTACCGTTGGTCTTGAATCCACAGCTGAGTTCTGTAAACTCAAATAGACTTGAGTCATCAAAAGCAGTGATTTAGATTCTGTGTGTAAATCTTTAACTTCTTTTGTCTCCATGTTTGTTGATCAAAGTTCGTTGTGGTGACGTTTCTGCTCCGCACAGAGATCAGCTGTCAATCAAACACTGACCTTCCTTTATCACATATATTTAGATCTCACTTTGTAAAGACAGAAATCTGTAATTACACTGACATGAATGTGTTTGAGAGAACTGATGATGCTGTTGTTTTCAAAATCAATGTAGAAATCAGGTTGTTTGATGTTTTAGAACCTGTGTTGATCCTGATGAGTGTTGCACAGGGGGGGAACATTTCCGGAAACTTTCTGGAAACTTTCAACGGGAATTTAAACTCAGGAATTTGGGAGATTTTTACACTTTTTTTGCAGAATTTAGACTGTAACAGGGAACTTAAAGGAAGTTAAAAACCAGACGAACCGAGCTCAGCTGGATCCTGGATGCAGCTCGTTGGGAACATTGTCTGCTAGAAAAGTAAACCTATGACTTTGTGTTGTTGTTGAACGTCTTTGTCATTACCTAGCATGTTGATTACTTGTTACACTGAAGCCATGTCCATGTTAAGTTCATTTGTATACAGTAGGCTAACTTTTTACAGCCGTGAGAGTACGATGTATGTACAGTTGCGATCAGAAATCCCCAAAGATTTTAAAGATTTATCAATTAAAGTTTTTTCAAAGATCAAGATTCTGCTTCGGATGACTTCTTTATGAGTTGAGTGATACGGAGAATCAACACAGAAAATGGATGATGTAGAGTTTGTGTGCAACAGTATATTTTGTTAAGATATAATATAATATATAATATTGTTGTCTGGCGGTTTCTATGGCCTCAAGTGGAGTTGAAACGCACTTTAAAGGTTTAGACTACTGCAACCGTGGCGTCTGATTGGTGCAGACTGACGGTTCACGGGACATCTGTAAAATTCTGCTGTCAAAGACGGGACACCAGCTAATTCACTGCTCATCAGAAATCCCTCAACGAGCCGTCACTCCTTCTGCTTTCAGAAGATACACTCATTTGTGCAGTAATTCTGTTTCCTCGTTATATTCTGCAGGTTGTGTTGCGGTTTCCCCCCCGAAAAAATTAAAGCTTCCCCTTCTCCTGCGGCAACATGAAGTCCGACTAATAGTAGTTTACATCAATGCTTATCTACGGAAACGGCCCCGACTTCTGACAGCTAAAACCAGAGCAGCAAAATAATCCCCCGATGCCGCGTAAACAGAAAGCGCTGACTTACAGCAGTGAAGCTGTTATTTAGAAACACGCAGGGAGACAGAGGACGATTAGCGAGCCAGCAGTTGTAGAAGAGGTGGTGTTTATTCAAAACACGAGGAAGAAGCACGGACACAAGAGTTTCTGTGAAAAAATTCAAACCTTCAGCCAGAAAGTTTTTTTTAACCTTTTGAACTCTGTAATAGAAACGGTCTGTCCGGGGCTACATTGGAGATTTTTTGGGAGAATCTTCAAATCGATTTCTACATTAAGCCATTTATTTGAACTGTTTACATTTCTTTTACAAAGCAAATGTAATGCAATTATCGTGAGCAGAAGGCTTCCGCTGCAAAAATGCTGTTGAATAAAGGCTCTAACTTGTGTCATGTTTATTTCATGACTTGCAGGGGGCCGCCACCAGGGGGTCCACTTTCAAATGGTTTTGCAGTTACAGAACTCACGCACGATAAAGATATATGATGTAGAGCGGCTGCTGTGGATTAAAATCCCTTGTCGAGGTCTGAAATAAGTTATGATGATGGCGCTAGATTCAAAATCAAAGGATCATCAGAGTCTTTAGAGTTTAACCTCCAGGGACCTTAAATAAATAAATAATCTGACATCTGTCCAGACATCTCACTCCGAACCATAAATGTCAACCTGAGAGTGGAGCCACCGGAAAAAATCATGTGGTCACCGAACTTAATCATCCTCATCCTCCGGGGACAGAGGACACTCGTCCCGACACGTCACCAGAAGCCGTCCAATGGTTGTTGAGATATTTTGAAAGGCTCAGAGGTCAGAGGTCGGACGGACACCAGTACATCTGGAGCCTCTCCACATCTGGATTGTAGCAGGACTGAAAGTTTCTGTCAACGACCGGCATGATATTTACATGTGCTGCTAAAAGATTGTTCCATTTAATTTGTTTATATTCTGTATTTCTATTTCTTTCAATAGTTCAACATGTTTATATTGCATGTCTTACTTTCACTGAATGTGTATTTAACTATTCACTTTTTGCTTCTGGAACACGGTTTAATAAAAGATGATTTTTTTCTCCTAAACCTAATCTGATTATTGCCTATTCTGGGTTTGACTTAATTCAGGTTATGATAATCAGAACATGCTGTTTACTTACTGTGTCTTGTTCAGTGTTTTATTGTCTTAATCTCTTAAAGAGCTTTAACCGGCAGATGATGCTTCCTCAGTTTGAGCTTCTCTGTATGAATGTTCTCCTGTGGGTGTTACTACCGACTGTACCTGGAGAACAATACAACACAGTCATATATTATAGAACAGGAAGTGAGTATTAAACATTTCTTCGGGTACAGATTTATACAATGACATGCTTTCTGTCTGGTTCTGTATATATTACGGAGCAGGGTTTGATTCCCAGTAGAGAATCCCGTAAATCAAAAAGCTGATATTTGATTCCATATTCACATTTTCCCCCAGATTTTGCGTTTAAACTCAAACGAGAATTCACCAGTAAACATTTCTGAGTCATATTTAATCTGTGATTGCAGCTTGGACACATCCAGAAGCTCACCAGGTTACGGTTTGGTAACGTTTCTTTCCAGTGTGTCTCAGACAGAGATGAATGAAAACACTGAGCTGAGTGGAGAACAAAGACTGTTCTCAGATACATTAGACACCTCATTAGGCTCAAACAGCTACGGGTCGCTTCCGCTCCTCGACGCCGCCGAGGCAGACGCAGACATTTATGAGAGTAAACAAGGACCTTTGAGTAAAGCTGTTGTTCTAGAAGAAGAAAAAAAACTGTTATTGCAGCATCGGGCGAGCAGCTAATTCATCACCGCGGAAACAAGGCCAGAAATCAGCCTGTTCACCAAATTGACAACAACTCCTCCACGACTGCTCCGTGGATCATTCGTGACGATTTCCCCCGACGACACGGTGACGCCGGCTGCAAAGCGCCGTCTGAGGCCGTGGAGGAGTTTCTTCTTTGAGTCACAGTAAATAACCCAGAGTGTTGCCGTCAGGGTTTCCTCAGCTGGAGCCGGGAAACTAAACATTTTCATCAGCACGCTCGACTCAAAGTGGAGACTGGAGGTGAACGTCTTCCTCTGCCGCCGCTGCTGCACCAATTTGCTGGAGGTGAGAAAAACAAAAAGAGTTTCATTGGAACTGGCTTTTGATTTTTGTGAATCTGATTTTTGGTTCTGTCGGTTTCAATTGCCCAAAGTAGTAGTTTGATGTCGGACGTTAAACTGAAGCTTACAACATAATTATTTTCTCTTCCCAAAATATATTTTTGACTAGGCAGGTTTGTTTACAACATGTACAACTGTCTGACGGACAGTATTTTTGTCCTGTACAAAAAATACACAGATTTTCACAGGGAGGAGTTTCTTCCAGGGATTCAGATCCTCTCAATTCATGACAGATTTAAACACAAATTAATGTGATATGACCAACTTCAACAATAACTATAAACTCCACGATGTCGGGACATACAGGAATTGCTCCCCCTTCCCAGATTCAGCACCTAACCCAGAGATTGTCCTTTGTCAGCTGCTGGAAATATTCCATTTGTTGTTGGCGGCGCCCAGGACGAGCGTACGTGATGGACACGTTCAGCTCCTCTGGCCATTTCGGAAAAAGTTCAGGGTGGAAGTGAGTGAAAGCTTTTGTCTTAGATTCAAGGCGCACAGCTTCTGTCTGGGAAACAATCTCTTGCTCTGCTTATCAGTTTGTGAAGCAGAATCCTCCCCAAATGAAGTTACACATTTAAATGCACTACAGTTTCACCAGATTTTATTTGGATCCACAAAAAATTGCTCACACACTAAATATCAGTCCCTGAAACATGTCTAACTCGGCTTGAATGAGTCCCTGAGGAATCTGTATCAAAAGTGCCTTCCGTCTAAATGAATGGAGGTGAAGACAAAGTTCTTGGCGTTTGACAAGATGGTGTACGTATCAACAAATGTGCAGAGCTCGAAACACCGACTGTAAACGCCCCCTAGTGGAGAAAGAGAAACTGTCCACACCAATGCTTTGCCGATAAAGAAACTCAGGAGTGTGGTGAGGGTGTAACGATGAAAAACTTTGTAAAGGCGTTTTTATACATTTCTACAGAACAGGTCAGGAAACATTCATTTCCTATAAACACACAAATAAAACTGCACTTTCTATGCAAACACTGAAACTCCCTGGAAGTTTTGATGTTTTCCCTGAAAAGAGCGGCAGCAGGGTTCTTATCAGAAAGCATTTGTGGCAGCAGCAGCCTCTGCCAGGACGCCACATCAAGACAGCTGTGCTCCACGTTGCTGGGCAAGGCAGCGCCGAGGAAGATGAATAAATCCATCAAGTGTCAAAACATCAGTGGAACGCCCACGCACACGCATCCAGCAGCAGCCGGCTCCGGTTCCACACAGAACATTAGCTTCAGAGATTTGGAAGAGAAACCACAGGCGTGACGATGATGCACATGAAGCTGGGCTTTTCTTTTTTTTTAAAGAATTCAATGTCCCTGTTTTGCAAATGACAACATGAATTCCTGCAGCTGTTTTTAGATGATTTTAAAGAACAGAAGTCAGTGTAAAATGTGGAATTTATTAATTTCTGTAGTAAAACGTACTGATCAAACATTTAGATTAAAATACTTTAGCTCTGTCTTTCCTACACGATCATGTAGGTCAGAGGGTATTTTCATAAAATCAACCCTTTTGGAAACTTGAAAAAACACTTAATGTTGAAAAGGTTTCAGATTTGCCTCATTTGGATTATAAAAAGCAATGCAAGTTTCTTTTTGTAAAGCACATTTCAACAACAAGGAAAATTCAAACGGTTTACATAACAGTGATTAACAGAGTCAAAGTTCATTTGTATTTATTTAATCTAACAAATAGTCAAAGAGGAAAGTGCCTGATCTGCAGTTCTCTGGGAGCTTGTCTCCACTGAACGCTGCTTCTCCAGGTTCAGTTTGGACTCTGGGGACAGAACACAGACCCGTGTAGTTCTGGAAAGGTTCTATAATGTTGCAGGAGATCAGATCAGTATTCGACCCCGAACACATTCAGATCTTTATGAACCATCAGCAGGATTCTGGAGTCAGTTGGTTGCAGTGATCCACTTGGTGTCAGTGACCAAACACAGCTTCAGTTTACCTGTGTTGACATGTTGCTGTTTTCTCACCAGTGCCACGGTGCGGCCTGTTGGTTCTCCTCTGCAGTGAGTGGTCACTTCTCTCTGTTGGATCGTTTTTCTTGCCTGTGATATATCTCCGGTGAGAAAGTGCATTCAACAGCTTTTACTCTTTCTTCTGTCTCTGTGCGGCTGTGAGTGGAAAAAAATCACTGCACCATCATCACAAGGCCACATGTGTTTGTGCTCGTCCTGCTTCCTCTCAGACATTCAGAGAGGAAACAATCACCTGCTGTCGCTCAGCCCTGACAGCAGACTCTGATCTGAATGAACCAGCCATCGTTTAGTCAAAGTGCTCTGACCTCGAGTCGCTGGATGAATTGAGTTCTTCTCCGGCTGCAGATCCACACGACCGAGGTTTTCCACTGGTGTATATTCTACATATTTTATATTTCAGCACTCTCCTGTGTGAGGATGTGAAAAGGCGTTTGGAGAAAATCACACTTTTGTTCTGTTGTTTCCACGTTTTTCACTAAAAAGGTGAAATGATGTGAGTGAATGTGCCGCAGGGATCCGGAGGAACAGCATCAGCGTCCTGGATCACACACTTTGTCTTTGCACAAAACGCGAAAGGCAAGTTCAACAATCCATAAAAATAAATAAAATGTTTAATGAAGTCTGAAATGTGGGAAATGAACGACAGGAAGCTGCAGCGTCGGAGTCACGAGGATTTGGTTTGAAAGAGTAAAGGTAGAAGTGTCTCTTTGTCAATATTAATGATTTAATCTGAACGTCGATGGCGGCGGAATCTGGAGGTAACACTTCTCATCGACACACACACACACACACACACACATACTCACACACACCAACACACGCCTTCGAGTGTGAGGCGGCCCACAGAGAAACGGAGCGGATCAAAGAGAGCTCTGCAGATATCGAGCGGACATGTTGTTTCTTGTCCAGTGAAGTCCTGTGACACCAGAGCTTTGTTACGCACACAACTCCAACACCATTCGATTTACACAACAGTGTTAACACAATAAATTAAAGGGGAACACCGAGGCCCAACAGCCTCTTCATATTCAATCAAGCTGCACCACAGTTCACACACACACTCATCAAGATCCATGAAGGATTCCCTGGGACATCGGTGCAAATGACAAATCACTCACAATATTAAATAATTCAAAGGTTTATTTCTCCCCATGTATTCACCAAGTGTCGTGTAATCTCCATAAATAGATTCTACTTGTAAATATAAAGAATCTGTAGGTGAGGGACAGGATTTTGGGGTCAGACGTTTCTGGTTTCTAGTTTGACAGATCCGGTTTGAAAAGGCTTTGGTTAAACAGAGAGAATAGAGGTGGAACACAAAGACTGAATTGATTTGGATATTAACTCTTTCAATTATTCTGCATTCGTAGCTGTTAATAGAGACACCCTCGAAAAGTCTCATTTTACTGACTGACGGACAAACACACCAACGAACAGGGGGCGAAAACATCTCCTTCCTGATTGAAGTCAAAATAAAAGTAATGTTCAGTCTGTGGCAGCGTGACTGATGCCACCGACCTGCACACACCTGGGTTAGAAAGGAACTTGTCACAACTCTTCATAGAGGCTTCATTCTCACACACACACTTTCCTGAATCACTTTCTTCACTCGATCCACTTCGATGAATTTCTCAGATGAAGTAAACGGCCTCAGTCACCGTGACTAATGATTTGGGATAAGATGATGCCTCCAATAAGTTTGTTGGGTAATTGCGGGTGGCGTCAGGACACCGCTCCCTCCCACATCAACAACAAGCTAAAAATAGCTTTGATTTCCACCAAACATTTACTCACCATATGTGTGAATAATCCCTGGAACTGCTGCGGGTGGTAGTTGGAGATATAGAAGCAATTACACAGTAATAGATTCAATCTCGGGGCCAAGAGAAACATAATTGGAGAGGGAGCTGTTGCCTACAGGCCGGAATATTGTATATTGTCCCTGTGATTATAGACACTTGGCCCCAGCGTGGTGCCGCTTGCAATTTTAAAATCAGCACATGAATGGTTTGAATAGAGCGCTGTAGATCGCAGGCTTTGATTGTGCTTTAAATGTTTGTGTCAATTTCAAAAAAACACCACATTATGTCTTCTCCCTGCCTGGTCAGTTGACTGCTATCAAAAGAAAAAAGAGAGCAATCCAGATTACAGTGCCGCGCTCGCACCAAATGCAAATGTGACAGTCGGAGAGGACGCCCAGAGAAGATGAGGTATTGAAAGACAAACACTGAAGCCTGTTGTGCGTTTTTAAATCTATATGCATCACTGATATTACAAACAAGCAGTGCAGAGGAGGTAGACACGGAGGGAACGGAGATCTACGTGGAGTCGTATCATCTCCGGAGAGGTTTCATACGAGGCGGCAGGTAAAGCAGGTGTGTCCGGTGAGAGAGAGGGGACGGGAGAGCAGGCCGAGGTCAGGAGGTCGTTCAGGGAAGGGGCAGAGGGAGGAGGTCAAGGCCCAGTGGAGTAATGAGCAGGAGCCACAGGGACGGGGGGGGGAAGACAGTACACAATGTGCTGCTGCCCTGTGACACACGTCACAACGCTGCTGCTTATTATTTCCAATGTGCTGTGGATCCTGACACCAGCAGACCTGGGGTCAGTGCCCCTCGTGGATTCTTCTCTCAGTCATTTATTCTTATTCCTCGTCCTTAGCTCACGTTGAGCATAATGTGGCTGCGCTGGTTCAAAATGGAGGAATATTGGTTTTCAGCAGATCGGCAGATTACACGAAATGTAGCTTTAACACAAAAATACACATACATGCTGCCGGTTAGAAAATCGAATTAGCATAAAATGGGTTATAAGCGAAACTGTGGTATCTGAATTTGACACATTCCCTCAGTTACTTAAAGCAGCACTACGTTAAATACACAGGGAAACAACAGATGCAGTTATTTCCTTGGGGATGAGCTCACACTAACAGATGGGAAAGCTTGGAGTTGGGTTCTGTTCGAGACCCACGTTCCCAGACAGTGATTCCCTGCTGACCCTGAGCTCCCAGTTCACTCTGGACGTCGCTCCGAACCGGTCATTTCCTCCAGATGATTGCACCAGGAAGCCTCCACAGACGTTTCATAGATGAGCTCTAAGTGATGCCCCAGGATGCTGGAGAACACCTGCACGCCGCCACGGAAACGAGATGAGCCAAACCACAGGAAGTCGTTATGGTGACCTCGCACAAAACCTAAATGTGGGACGCCTTAATGGGAATGATGCAAATTCCCTTTTAAATGGGTTGACTTCTTGAGCTGAATATGTGTTTTGAGTAGCCGAGGAAAGCTCAACCTTTCGCCTGAAGAGGAGGAAGAGGCAGCTGGTCGACCTGTTCACCTGGATTTGAAGGTGTGTCCAATGAAAGTGTTGCATTAAAAGTTGTGTGTTGCTGTGTGTAGGTTTGTCAAACCTTTCACAGCACCAAGATGCAGGACGGGTCTGTTGTGATTATGAAGCTTCGCACAAGACAGCTGCATCTCTTCATGTTCAATTCCATCGACTCATTAACTCCGATCACTAACGACTGTGAATAAGCTAAAAATATGATTTCATCCAACGAGGCTGGAGCTCCTGAAACACTGGACCTAAAAACCACAAAGTAAATCCCACACTGTCATGCTCTGGGGGGGGGGCTTCATTGCCACAGGACACTGTACTGTATATACACAGCTGCGGGACACTTGTTCCCCAGAAGGGGCACGACGTGACAGACGATGGAGGAGGCGGAAGGAGAACAGATGGATGTGCATCGTCCTTGTGTTTGAAGTTGTCTTTCCTCACGGCTATGCAGCATATTCAGGCACGTACAGTACACACACACACACACACACACACACACACACACACACACACACACACACACACACACACAGACACACACACAGATACATTTACAGGGTGAATGGGCATCATTAACCTAAATTAGTACAGTTTAAAGACGTGATTGGCCGGAGGCAGGAAAGCTGAATAACACTCAAATAACGTGCTAAGAATCTCAAACGCAATACTAAGAGTAAACATGTGTTGGGTGTGAGACCGCTGCAGTAAGAGCACACGGCTCTGCTGTGGAACATTGTGGGAGCAAGAGGCAGCACAACACTCGAGACACTAAAAACACATTAATCGCAGAGTAAATCGCTCTTATTTGTTGGCCTCCAGATATCTCAGAAAGGGAGTGTGTGTGTGTGTGTGTGTGTGTGTGTGTGTGTGTGTGTGTGTGTGTGTGTGTGTGTGTTGTGTGCAGTTTACTTGATTGGTGGTTTGCAGAGCTGCAGAATACCGTGGGGTGGAAGAACATTCCCCTGTGAGAAGATTGCAGCCTTATGTCGACTCACAGTGGTAAATATATATATATATACATTTTTTTTTCTTTTATACAGTTACTCTTTATATTATATATTTATGCCTCATTTGCAGAGCCTGGATTTACATTAACAAAGAAAACACAGCAATAAATACCTTTGTTTGCAAGTTGCTCCACATTAAGTTCCGTCTTACATGAATTCGTTTTCTACTGTTGGTTTTGTGTGATGAGGCAGGAGGAGAACTCACATATATCTCATGAGACTCTGTAAAGTCTCATGAGATGAATGATTAATGCTGCAGTTATCACATCCTCATTTATTCTTCCATAGACAATGTTATGTGAAAATGATTTGTCTTTAAAATATATATCAGAGGAACAACAGCGTGAGCAGAGGAAGCGTCCAATCACTGAGCTTTAAAAATCTGCTGCAACGCTTCAAGAAGGCGACGAGATGTTTCCTCTAAAGAAATTCATAAAAACTCCTTTTGGATCGATTCATCATTTCAGTCGTTGTGGTTCTTCGTCTCCTCGATTCAACAACAACCAGACCTGATGTGGCAGCTTCCTCTGGCATCTGCTGCAAATCAACAGTTAATGAGGTAGAAAAACCTTGGAACATGTTTATATGAATATTTAAACTCATAACTCAAGGAGAAGAGATAATCTTGTGTATGTCTGCAGGGCCAATTACATATTATTATATAATTTTTTATAATAGACCTCGACGAGTGGTTTAGGAACGTCAAGTTGGTATTCAGACGGTCTTTACAGATGCAGCCACATTCTGCGGCTCACAGAATTTATACTAAGTACAACGTGTACTGTTTACTCTATAGTGTATTTTCAGTATGGAGTAGTGTGGGTTTATTAATAAAATGTAAGAATATAGATTCCAATGTGAGGTTAACAAACAAACAGACATTTTCCTTTAGTTTCATGTCTCAAAACGGCTAAAAACGAAATACTCGTTCTTGTGAAAACGTTTTAAAGAGAATTTACAGGTGATTAATATAAGTGCTAATTTCTCTTATCAATCCATTTCACGTTCATAAATTCTATTAAGATTGAATTAGCGTTAGCCCTCAAGACGCTCTCTGCCTTAAATGTGTTTTTCCTTGATTTATATCGAGGAAAATAAACAGTGAATTAGATCGTTTTCAATATTGTCAGTAACTTAAAAATCCATTTTCACACGCGTCTCCCGGAGAATCTGTAAAGAATCTCCCTCGACATCTTCATCTTTCTACGTGTGTGACACCATTTTTTCACCCTGAGACATTTGTTTTCTCGCTCACTGGGAATCCAGCTTTGACCTCCTGCTGTGTCTCACATCGACTCCTGCAGAGGATCTGGGATCATTGTCCTCGAGGGGCCAGGAGGAGAAAGTCTGCAGAGACTCCTGAGGCTCTGACTCCGGAGTTCAGCTCATGTCTGAGAGCAGCTTCACATTAGGAAAATCTTTTCCGAGAACTTACTGATCCCAGACACGTCCTCGGAAAAACATTTGCCCTGGAAGCAAGTGAAATGCTCCTGCCTCAATTAGCCGTGTTTACAATTTCCAGGACTTTCCAAACAAAACGAAAAGCAGCACAACTCGATAGCAGATTAAATGGTTTTCTGAGACGGACGTGTTTACAGTGAAGCTATTTCCACGCAGGACGCCGCCCGGGGTGTTGTCTCTCTGTGGAGATGGAGATAAATGTCGGCTGCTGCCCAGAGAGAAGCGGCCTGCCGACTTATAAACGCTGTGTTTGGGATCCAGCTCGGCTGTTAGTGTTTACTCTAATTGTCCTGTAATCAGCAGCTTTCCGGGGGAAGGAGGAGTCTCCCACCGAGCTGCACCTGGACCCCTGTTCCAGACCGATTACTCCACTGGTGCTGGTGCTGATGGTGGAGGTGGTGGTGGAGGTGGTGGAGGTTCCCGTCCAGAAAGCAGCTCTGATAAGGACACACCCAGAAACCAGAGAGGGGAAGAGGACAGACAGAGGCTTGTGGTGAAAAAGTGCAAAACAAAAAGTCCAACAAATTCCATGTTTCCAGGTGTTTTCAGTGCAGATGTGTAAAACATGAAAGTCAATGTCTGACGGTGTTTTTCTGTTTGATGCAGAGAAGACGCAGAGAATAAAAAGCCATGAACGCTGAATGGAAGCATAATTGCAGCTTCTTCATGAAGCAATTTAACATCAATAAATCGCTACATGAATAATTTGAGGTGTCAGTGTAATTACAGTAAACAAACAAGTCCATCATCAGGAGAATTAGCAGCCGATGACTGGTTCGGTTTTTCATTCACTGCTACAGGAAACGTGTCGGATGTTTCAAGACACAGAGGAAAAGGAAAACGGAAAAGGAACTTTATTCTAAATAGATGGACGAGTTTGAATCGAACCACAAGAGAAGACCAAATGTATTCAATATACAGATGACCCCGAATAACCTTCCTCAAACAAAGTCGTGAGTGGGAAACAGAAGTAGAAAAGTACTTGAAATGTGTTTCTGATATCTGGCCCCACAGACCTCATATGTTTGGATTGTGGTTAAACTTTTCTAGGCCGACGTTATTTAAAAAATGAAAGATTTGAGTTTTCTTGGTGTCATGTTGTGAAAAGGTAAAAATTGGTCTAAACTAAAATAGGTAAGTTCCAACGCTGCCACAGTTATACATATTGAATGTTGGTCTGTTGCCTGATTAGCATTTAGCTCAAAGCTCTGAGCTGCTATTAGAACCAGGCACGTGCACAGACATTTTGGGGGGCAGGTGCTCAAACCAAAAAAAAGGGCACCCATCGCCAAAACTATTTATGAAATTAAAAACAATAATAATAAATAAATAAAAAACACAGTAGGATATTTTCAACTTATATATTTGTTTATGTTAACATACTAACTCAAATGATCAAATTGAAAAAATAAATGAATAACAGACAAAACAAGGCCATCTGACAGAGTTGAAGCATAAGCAGCATTACACTAATAATATACCACAATATTTCTCACCAAACTGTCATGTAGCTCAACTTAAGACCTACCTTTCATTTCAATAATTAAGATTTTAAATGAAACAAAACTAGTGAACTTGTCTAATTTGTAAACAGTAAAACTGCCTTTAAATTCTCTGTCTGCCTGTCTGTCTGCCTGCCTGCCTGTATCTCCTCTCTCCCTCTCTCTCTCTCTCTCGTCAGTAAACAGCTGGACAAGGCTTTAAATCACGGATTTCGTGAGTTTTTTTGTTTGATTTTTTTTTAGGAAACGTCGGACCAGTTGCGACGTAATGTTTTCAGCGCGCTAATGTTGTGGTTAATTTATCACCAAACAACGTCGGAGGATTGCACACATCACCGTCATTACCTGTTTGTCTGATGCTGCGGTCAGAAGGCTGCAGCCGTTTGGCGCTCAGCTGCATGGTCACCAGGAGGAGGAGGAGGAGGAGTGGAGGAGGAGGAGGGGCGCGGCGGGGGCTTGTGAGCGCCGCGGAGCATGTCGGGGCGAAATTCTCAAAAGAACTCAAAATAAATGCCCTTCAGATATCACAACATTTGGGGGGAATTGATGACAGAGAGAGTACTTTTTATTCTTAAATATTGATGCATGAAGAAAAAATTGGGCTCCAGCAGAAGGGCACTTTTCTCATCCAGGGCAAAAGGGCCAGTGCTTGAGCACCACTAGGGGTCTATCTGTGCACGTGCCTGATTAGAACAGTGGACTCGTTCTCTTCTTGACCCTTTTTCCGATGCTTTATAACGAAAATGTTTTATCATGGATATAAAAAAAAGAAAGAAAACCAATCAAGGACCACAGCGAAAGGTGTAAAGAGTCGCTCCAGTTCAATTGGATCGGCCCACCAGCCTCACTGTCTCCACACCATCAGCTTTGAAATGAGAAAATGTGAGATGGGGAAAAATAACAAGGAGAAGATTTATGCATTAAGGACTGTGGTGGAAACCAAAGGCACCGAGCTACTCTCCGGACTGCATCAGAGGTGATGGATGAGGGTCTATGATATATAATACAAGGGTCTGGGAACATGTGTGTGTTGTGGGAGTGGATCTCAACCCACAACAGCTCATCTCTGACAGGTTGCATTTCCCCCCCCCCGGTCCTCCAATTCATCACCACGTTAGGAAAAATCACATTATCTCCAACCCCCCGTGGAAGGAACCAAGATAAAATCTGGAGCTAATTACCTCTGCTCCGACAGAGCCCGTCCTGCAAAAACTGGAGAACAGGCTCGATCTGTGACGTCTCCTGGAGCCGGTGGAAAGTTCACGTAATTGTGCTCCACTCAGTCGAACGCCCAGGAGACGCACTTGTTAGGGTCCTTCAAAGATGGCCGAGAGCTGGAGAACGAGGGGGGCTGCTGTGGAGGCGCCCGAGAGAGGGAGGAAAAGAGGGAGAGAAGAGAGGGCTTTAACAAAGAGCTGGAGCGCCAGGTAATTGCTCCGGGTCAGACAGAGAGATAAAAGAAGAGAAAGAGAGCGAGTGCGGACGTGTGAATCAAAAGACGAGCTGGGAATAGAGCGTCGGACACATGAACACCTACTTAATGTCCATATTTATAGAACGGTATGTTTATTAGGGATCTGGCTCCGGCCCTCTGCGCCGCACGTGGGCTCGCGCTGCATTTGTTTATGTCACCTCGTTCGTCTAATGAGGTTCCACTCGATATCTTGCGAGCTTGAGCGCGGAACCCAGTGCGAGTCGTTTGAAAGGTGCCCGGAGGGGTGAGGAGGAATGTGGAGCAGGAGGAATAATAAAGACCAGGAGGGATGGCCGTTGTTATGTGAAGGAATAAGACATAAGAAAAACAGACATCTGGTCGGTTAAAGCTTCCATTCCACTGTTGTGTTGATGTTGGAAATGAAAAGAAGGAATTGATGCATTAATGTTGACTTGGATGATGACGACTCTTGAATCACAATCATTGGAATAATTACTAATTAATCTAATTAAGCTAATTCCCCTTCTCCACGTAATTACCTCTGTGAAGCAGGTTTCCACCTCTGCTGAGGAGGATATGTTTGGATCTGCTAATGCAGGTTAATCAGGAAACTTGGAAGGAGGCAGCAGAGGTCAAGAAAGAACCAGTCACATTTTGTTCAAGGGGGGAAGATCCAGGAAACTTATGAAGTTTGAGAGTTTTATGACATTTTCGTTGATTTCTCAGAGAATAATTCATGGATCTTGATGAGAAAGAAAATCATCAGTCATATTAAATGGACTGATATTTTTGAGTGGGTGTGTTTTGGTGCAGATTGAAACAAAAATACAGTTCTAGGGAATATAAACGTGGTTTGTTCTCTCTCAAGAAAACAAAGAATAATAAAGGTAACTGAAATATAAGCCAACCATTGTTTTGCAAGTTACAAAAAGTTTTTTTTTAAACTCCCTTGTTTCTCCGGTAGGATCCGAACAGATGGTCGAGCAGCCGTCTGAAACATCCTCTCCGATTTGGAATTGAGACGTCACATCCAACAATTACAGGACAAGTGAAGATCAATCAATCATGATAACGTCAGTGATCGTCCATGTGTGTCGGAGTAAGAACCTGACGATACAGGCCTCATGTCTTCTTCTTGGGTTAGTTCCATCGCTGATGATTTCGAGGACAGAACATGTCAGACAGTCCCCGTCCGTCCTGTCATTGTGCTCCGTCCCACAGAGAGGGACAAAGCAAGTTTCTGTCTCTGCATGTCTTCCCCTTTGGAACAGATGTGGTTTGATAAACACAGTGCATGACCCGGTTCGTCTGTTGCATTGATCCGCCTCGAGTTTGACAGAAATATCTGGGAAGCTCTCAATTCACTGATCAGTAGAACCACTGGTATCTGATCAGGATGCTTCCCAGTCACCTCCCAGTGGATGTATCGCTGGCAAATCCAACCAGGACCAGTCCAAGGAGCAGACCACCCAGGATGATTGACTTTCCATTTTGGATTCTGCAGGTAGAGCTGGATGAAGCATCTTGGCTGGTAGACATGTGAGCCACCTTGAAACCCTCTGCAACCCAGAGCCAGAGAAACAGCCGAAGACGGACGGACCAATAAGTGGACAGGAAGGAAGTTTGGTTTTGAATTCATGAACCGTTTTTAGTAGCATATCAATCAAAGGTGCTGCACCCTGGCTTTGCATTTCATGAGGTTCAGTGAGCATTTGTTTTTGTCGCCATCTTCACCTAATTACATTCTACTCGATATCGTGCCGGAGCCTGCCCTAGAAACAGTGAGGCCCTTCGGTGGGGGGGGGGCCTCGGAGGGATGATGAGGTGTTGAGCAGGATGAAAGACGAAGGAAGGAAAAGAACCAATCTGAGACCAGTAGAGCGTCCGTTTACTCAAATAACACTGAGTACTCATTTCTTAGTGATGGTCGCCACGAATCACTTCTGTTTATAGCTCCCGTCGAATTGCATCGAACCTCAGGCTGAACCCCCAAGAGGCCGACTCCCCGGGGTCCGCCACCAGGAGGCGCCGAGCGAGGCAGAGAGTGGAAGCATTGTTAGGGGGCAGAGCGAGACGAGCAGGGAGGGGAAGGGGGTTCGCGCTGAGAAGGAAAGAGCTTTAGCAAAAAGCTGCAAAGCATATAATTGCTTTATCCAGACAGAAAGATAAAGAAGACGAGGAGAGGGTGGGTGGGAAATTGAAGGAAGACAGAGGTCGCATGGGCATGAGGCCGAGGACTGAAGTCACATCTGTGGAGTGATACGTCATTAACATTATTGTCTGTGTCCCTTCACACTGCATGTGGAGGCCCTGCTGCATCGTGGTATCACAGGCTTCATCTCATTAAGCTCCACGCGATGTGTGCTGCATGTGGCGGACTCCACCGGGTCCTCAGGAGGCCGCCGTGCAGGAGAGAACAGGGGCGCTCGCTGCCGGGAGGGAAAGGCCTGAGAAGCTTGTAATTGCCTCGGCCGGACAGAGAGAAGGAAAAGAGGAGACAGAAAAAGGACGAAGGAGGAAAGTGGGGGAGATGAAAAGATAAAAGAAGGAAGAGGTGAGGAGAGAAATCCGAGAATGAGGGATCGAGTGTATTTAGTGAACTTTGAGGTGTGAGATAGATATATAGATAGAAGGAGACGAGGGAAGAGGAGGAAGAGGAGGAAGAGGAGCCACAGAAAAGCCGGCGAGCCAGTTCCATTACCGGGGTCTCTCTAACGGGGCCGGCCTGGAACAAATGGACTGTAATTGCCCACAATCTGTCTTCAGAGCTCAATCACTCTGCCCTGCGGGAGCCATCGGTGACACACTGCTCTCACAGTAATCTAATAATCTTCTCCCTCACCCTCCCCCCCCACGGACACGTTACCTTTCACCTTCAACTCCGACCAGGAGGCGAGGAGATGATGCGGCGGCGTTATGAACCTCACATACATCTGCATGAGATGTATCGGTCCCAGCGTGTCGGAGCTTCAAAGTGGAGCCGGTAGCTGACTCCGGAACTCGTCTGTTTTTTACCCGAGGACTTTCTAAGTCATCTTGTTGCCGTAATTGTTTGTTTTGTTGCATCATTAACCTGGTGAATAGTCAACACTGCATAGATTTACATGCAATTTGTCCATCAAACCTTCTTCTAACTGCACAGAAGAGTCTGGAAATCATCACACACACAAACACACACACACACACACACACACACAGACGCTCTCTCACCTTTCTGTGTTTGCTTGTTTTTTATCTTTTCTCATTCACTATTGCTTTAACTTCAGCGAGGCCCCTTTATGACTCTTTAATGACACTTTCACTGTTATCGTCTGGTTGCAGATATAAATGCTGCTCGGAGAAAAACCCTAACCCTACAGCCAGTTGTTTACGAAATGGACACGAATCTCATTATAGGGAATAAAAAAGTTATTTTAACTTAAAATGCATTTCCAGACTCCATGATGATGTTCTGAAGACGCTGAGACTTGTCTGTGTCCACAGGTAGAGGAATTTTAAGCAGGTAGCAGGTAAATGTGAAGATTCTATTTCAAAGCATCATCTTTTAAAATATGAAGCAGGAAATATGAACCTGAACTAAACTCGCTTCCAACGTCTGAATCCCTGAATAGTGAGGCAGCATATCCAGATAATTAATTCACTATACTGTGTAATCAGCTCCTCATATATTAATGAATTAGTAAGAGCACACAGCTCTGCAAAAACATTCTGTAGTAATGTGGCATTCAGCCTGAAGATGTTCTTATTAACTGTGCTCATATGGTTGTTCTGATTCTAACTAGATAATAATAAACAACATTCATTTTAAAAAACCTGTGTAAACATATGTGAACATGAGAGAGCGGGCGACTTCTGTGGCCTCTCAGCTGTTACCTGCACCGGTTGGAACCTTTTTATTTATTTCAATTGAATTAAATTGCCCAAGCATCTTATTGTCATTAATAAATGATAACAGCAGATTTCTGCCGGTGTTGACTCGACCGCCTGTTGAACACGGTGGCTGTGTGGGCTGGTTTGTGTGTGTGGATTTCCATCTGTCGCATTCTGATGCATGCAAATAAGATTTCTCTTTCTCCTGTTGTTTATAAACCTGTTTTTGTTGAGTGCACGCTGGTTGAAATGTGCCTGTTTATATGTCAACTTGTGTTGTATGCCAAGTTGTGTATCCACAACACAGTGCGTCCACATGTCTCTCTCTCTGTCCATGTCTCTTCTACATGTCTCTCTCTCTGTCCATGTCTCTTCTACATGTCTCTCTCTCTGTCCATGTCTCTTCTACATGTCTCTCTCTCTGTCCATGTCTCTTCTTCATGTCTCTCTCTCTGTCCATGTCTCTTCTTCATGTCTCTCTCTCTGTCCATGTCTCTTCTTCATGTCGTTTCCCATCGTCGTAAAAAGAAAAGGTCAGAGGAGCGTCTCCCCCGCCCAGTCAGCGGGGGGTGGGTGAGGAGCAATGAACCAGCGAGGGCCAATCAGGCGTGTGGACGCCGGGGACAAACATGCAGTTAGATTGTACCTGAGTAGATTTGTGTGACCAAATGAGTCTCTCTGCATCAAATATGTAGTTTTATTCTAAGGTCATATTCAGTGCAAACTGAAAGTATTGTTTAAATTCCCTCAGTGACAGCACTTTACAGCCAACCTGTTCTTAATTCCATGCACACGGTGCATTGAAGCCACGAGGCGAGCGTGGGAGAACAGTGCAGCAGATTAACGCCTCGCTGCTGCTGGAAGCCGTGGAAGTCGTGTGTTGGCGTCTAACGGTGGAACGCACAACATAGACTTGTCGTGCATAGGCCGATGCTGTACCACATCTGTACAACTGCTGGAAAAGTTCTTTACCCGTTTCCTAACCTGGACTGAGGACACTCCGGACATTTTCCTGAAACTTTCCAGAGATGCCGTGACTGAAGCTAAACAGAAAAATAAAAAGTATGCAAATATCTTTGGATAAACTTGGAAAGACGACAAGATTCAAGGTTTTGATGATAAGTGTCGATGCTGGTGAGGATTTTTGCTCTGAACAAAAACTCTTTTTACATCAGGTCCTGCTTCCTGCTCCACCACGATCCACCTGAAAGACTTTTCCCTGCTGTTGTGAACACGTCTGAGAATCTTGGTTTTACTGAATAATGCCATTTTCCTTTATGCTCCGATCTATTATACAGTTTTTTAAATTCCTTGAGGGATGAGATGCTTTGAGAATATCTTCTCTTTGCCAGGATCTCGTCTTGCCTGTGAGGGCGAATACTTTGAAAACGTCACAACTATAAAAGAAGAATGCAGACACGAGGAGGGAATCTTTGTTGGAGAGAGCTTCTTGAATTCGGCCCCTGGTTGTTCGACACGTCTTCCTTCAGTAGAGGAAGCGTGTGTGTGTTCAAGGGAACCTTCGGTGCAGCAGATATCATTGGAAGCTTTCCACAGATCTGTGTCTCAACACAAACCCGTCTCTGAGCTCCGCGGGAAGTCGCTTCAACCTCGCGTCTCGGTTTTGCCTCTGACACGTTCTCAGCTGTGATACCTTTGAAGAAAAGATGTGTCACTTTTCAAATGGTGTCCGATCAATGGAGTCGACCCCGGGTGGATTCGACTCGAGGTGTAGAAACATCTCAAAGAGGATTAAAGAGAACTGGGAGGCACCCGAGCAAAATGTCAAATAATCTGACTTTAATTTACGTAATATCCCTTTAACGTTATGGTGCATTGATTGACACTACATTATAAATCACGTGGTAACAATGACATTGAGTTGATAACTTCCTGTTTTAGTTTGAAGGCGTTTAGTTTGCTTTATATTTAAATCCATAGGTGGCGCAATTTCTTTTCTGCTTGGGCTATTTGGGGTTAAATTGGTTAATTGGTGGGGGTCATACGAATTCAAGTAAATTTATTGCTCATGTATGTGTCATAAACTTAACGCATCATAAATACAAACAGTATAGATGCATCAGAAATCCAAAGTGCAAAGTCTAGAAGAATAAAAAGAGCTGCATTGTGGGAAACAACAGAGTCACAGAAAACCCTTTATCAAATTACATTATCAAACTTTGACAGGACCAGTTAGATAACGAAGGGGCCACAACAGTTAATATATCGGAAGCACTGGGCTTTTTAAATGTGGTCATTGTCCCATCTGCTAACAGGGAGGAGGTCGGGTCTGTGACTCATACAGCAGCCGATACAACATGGCCTTACTTTTGAGGAGCTGTCATCTCAACCGTCTACATTTACAGTCTGTGTTGTAAATAATACAAAAATGTGTTGTTTTTAATAAAATAACTCACTTTATTGTATTTCTTTTATTATTCTTTGACATGGTTCTGTGGTCCAGGAGGAAGCTGGCACGAGAGTTTCCTTTGGGATTAATAAAGTCTCATCTCCTCTTAACAACTCTACTGCAGCCTCGGCTCCTAACAGTGTGTGTGTACATTATTGAGCACTTATTAATGTTTAACCACTTCCCGCTGAGCTATGGCCTCCGTTCACAGCGATATTCATGAGGGTAACCCCCCCGCCCCAACCCCCTAACCAGCACTGGCATAATGATCACCACAAACACACAAACACCCCCGCTTCAGTACAACGTATTAAACAATTTTCCCTTTTGCATACGTGAATATGCGCTCGTTATCGGGGGGAGCTGATTTCTTTTCATCCCGAGTGTTTCCACGTGGACTCCTCTTCATCTCCCTCAAGGTGGGTGTGTGTGTGGATGAATCACATCTCAGATGGAATCCTGATTAGAGACGCTAATCTGCGAATGAGGAATATTCGTGCGTCTGTAAGCGGTCGGAGGAAAAAGAAGCAGAGCTGCTGTTGTAGGTACAGATGAATAGTGAGGAAGCCATTGGTTCTGCTGCTGCTTCTGGATGTGTGCTCATTAGGATTCAGCGAGTCACCGGGTACAGATGCCTGAGCACGCAGAGAAGACTCCTGACTGTCAGATTAACTCCTGCTAAATACTGGTTGGGTTGTTGCTTTGCAGGTGAAGACGTATTTTTTAAACAGACGTCTAGATTCACGCAAACCAAGCAGAATGATTTCAGCTCTAGACCGACGGGACTCATTTTAAAAAACCACTGCGTCAGTTTGTTCGTCAATAAATTCAGTTTATTAAATGGAAGGAAATATAAATCCACATCCAAACAGTAGAGAAATGCAGCGGCCGACCGACTGTGCAGAAGAAAGACAGAGGAAGACGAGGAGAAGACAGAGCTGAAGATGAAGAGAAAGAACAAAGCAGCTGAAGTTGTCCCGGCCTGGCCCCTGTCCCCCTCTGTCCCGGCCTGGCCCCTGTCCCCCTCTGTCCCGGCCTGCCCCCTGTCCCCCTCTGTCCCGGCCTGGCCCCTGTCCCCCTCTGTCCCGGTCTGGCCCCCTGTCCCCCTCTGTCCCGGCCTGCCCTCTGTCCCGGCCTGGCCCCCTGTCCCCCTCTGTCCCGGCCTGGCCCCCTGTCCCCCTCTGTCCCCCTGCCTGGCCCCCTGTCCCCATCTGTACCCCGGCTCCTTCTGCCAGGCGTGTAGTCCACACAGGCAAGTGGAGCCTAACAAACCTTTTCCATTACAGTGATGACCTTCGTGACTGAACACCCCGGGAGCGGCCGCCAGCACAGGGCTGCCTCCACAGCACGGCCATTAACTCTCTTCCCACGGGTCCTCAAAGATCAGATGGGCGAGGGAGGAGGCTGTGTAGCTCGCCGTCGAGCACAGCGCCGGTACAAGGGCGAGGAATCCAGTTCAGCCAGTTTCCATTCAAACAACATGATGTGCTCCGACGGCCCACACCGCTCCTCCACCTCCCAGTTTGCAGAAATGTCATGCATACGGGGGGGGCTGGTATTTTACACTGGTGATGTAGTGGAGCTGCGGTATCAATGGGATTCCCACTTCAACCAATCACGTGTCCATCTCAGCAGCCAATCATGACACTGCACACAAATGAGTTATAATCAAAACCGAACTTACCAGAAAAATACTGGACAAACATCAGTGGGATGAGAACTACGTCATTTATTTTACGTGTAGTTACATTTATTCTTTTGGCGGACGCGGGTTGTATGACCTACACTGCAGCCAGCCACCAGGGGGCGATCAGACGATGTTTACAGGTTATTCGAGGTTGCACCATTTATATATCACCGTAAATTAGGCGTACATTTCTTTTTGCTCTTTTCTTTGCAGCCTGAACAAAGTTCTGCTCTTGGATTCTAACTTTAACGGCCACAATCATCCGGCTGATACACAGGAAATGGGTGTTGATCTAAGGTTAGAGGTCATATCCCCAACACACACACACACACACATACACACACACCCTCTGTGCATTTGTTATTTTGCTGGTTTATCTGTAAGTGTCAGGAAAGAACCCATCAAATTTCTTTTCACAGCCTCCCGGGGGATAATTCCTGGATCAGGCCCATTCAGGGGACTGATTTCTACCGGTGTGTGAAGTGTGGTGCAGCGTGATGGAATCTTAAGGGCGCCTGTCGGGCCTGGGCGGAGCTGTGAGCTCTTCTCGGTGCCTTCATCGCATCCTTAATGTTCTGTGCAGGTGGGCTGCTGCTCCACATTCTGTGCAGCTCTTTTGTTTCATCAGGGCCGAAGAGAAAAGAAGTGAAACCTCCAGTTCCATCGGAGCGTGTGTTATGAAACGTTCTGTTTATCTCATGAAAGAGCAGCGAGTTAGGTAACAACATGGAACTCACCACTGAAGATAGTAATTATTTGATGAGCCGCTGTTATCTAACAGCCCCTGTCCTACTTTACAAATCACTGTGGTTGTTGCATTGCCTGTTCAGACTGGATCAAGTGCAACTTCATGGATCTGAGACCACATGTCAGTGCACCCCCGACAGATCATCGGCACCTTCTCTGGGAACTTGGACGACTGAAGCGGAACGTTTTTATAAAGCTTCGGGCCGTGCAAACCTCCTCCGTCTCCATCTGGAGCCTTCAGCTGCTGGGTCGGGAATCAAACGTCCGTGTGTGTGGAGAGCATCACCGGCCAAGAAGCTCCCGTCCCAGTGGACCCAGTGCTGCGTTGCTCTGAAACCAACTCACCCACTTGGAGAAGCTCTCTGAGATGTTTTCTCATGTACCACTTCTCTCTCCTCCGTCCTCTCCCCCCCTCGATCTCCCTCCCTCCCTCCCTCCCTCCCTCTGGCTCTCTCTTGCTCTCCACTACACTCGCCCTCTCTCGCCTCCTTCCTGCCTCCCTCTCATTCCTCCAACTCTCCAGAACACTTACACTGCTGAACACTCAGCGCCTCGCCCACTCCGCGGGGAGGTGTTCAACTGGTACATCATGTCTCTCGAGTGTGTTCCTCAGGCTAATGGAAGACACTCAGAATACCTCGGCGTTCCATCATTCCACTGGTGAAAGAAAGTCCACATCCTGCCTCCACGAGGGAAAGTTTCAGACGCCGAGCTGTGTGAGCACTTGGAGTTTAATCTCTCTCTCAGGTAGTTTGCTGTTTGTTTTCAGGAAGAACAATTTGAAAGCATTAAGGTGAAGGAATCATCGATGCAGAGATTTGTCTTATCACAGGTTACTTTAAATACTCAGCAGCCTCCCTCTTCCTCTTTAACTTCTCTCGTTTCTTGATTTCTCCTTCTGTCTTTTGTTTCTTTATTGTTTGTGACATGAGCATTTCTTGGTTGTTTTATTCCTGCGGGCTCCATCCCATGCGTTTTGGTTTGAAAGTGGCGTTTTCAAACTAAAAGCATCTCCGTCCACACGAGGGTTTTCGGCTCTGCACCAGTTTGAATCCCAGTCCACACCGACACGACTGAAAACGTGACAAGTCGAGTGCGTGCTGGTGTAAACAGGAAGCGTTAGGTTGTTAGTGGCAGAATTGACGCTCGAATAACAGCTGGTCCTCTTCCACATTTAAACAGTTGCATCCTTGTGAAATGTAGAGTTTAACTGCACAACAGCTGTCAGCGACACTTGGGACTGATTATCCATGTTGGTTCTACACTGGGAGCCGAGGCTGATGCTGAACGTCTCACTTTCTGCTCTTCCCCACAGCCCTGGAGTTTTACACCTCTCTGTTTTGGAAGTAGTTTGGACACCCAGCGAATCCTGATGCTATGATGGATGCAGCTTCATCCTCTCCCCTCTGTCCCTAATCATCTGAAAGTTCATCATGTCAAGTCAAAGATCTGCAGAATAATCTTCAGAGAACTTTAACTCTCATCTCTTTCTCTATCAGGATATTTGCTCCCTGAAGCAAAGCCATGTCTATTCCTTCCACGTCTGCGTCAAGTGTGTGTGTGTGTGTGTGTGTGTGTGTGTGTGTGTGTGTGTGTGTGTGTGTGTGTGTGTGTGTGTGTGTGAAATCACAGCGCCTCTAAAATTCTCTTTGCATTTAGTCTGAACACATTTAGCAATTTGTCAAGTACCAATCAAATGTCAAGTGCTGTGCCGAAACGGCGTTTGTGTACCGAGTGGTTAAAATGTTCAGAGAAGCCGGCACACAACAAACACACACACACACACACACACACACACTGGGGTTTAACAGCTGTTTATCGTTTGAGAATTAAAAGCTGTTGTCATGGGATTTATCTTAGTCTTAAGTTAGGACTAAAACAGACACACACACACTTACACACACACAAACACACACACACAGGGACTGAAACAGCAGAAACCGTTCTTGAAGCTTTTAACACTATTTGTAAATATCTTGTGTTATTTATTCTCTGCATATAAGTATTTATGTTCATGTCAATGTTTTGCTGCTGCTACTGTTTTTATGCAACCATTACTATTTTTCACCATTTGTATTTGCATTCTTAAATATTGTATTCATATCTCTGTTCTTGTATCTATGTGACTGTAGAAAGAAGCCTCTTAAAATGTAATTGTTTCTGATTATAATGACAATAAAGAACTTTCTGATTCTCAGGTACAGCCGAGCCTCACAGCTGATGGACTCACTCGGCCAGGTACACTTTAAATTATGGGATGTGGATGATTAAAATAACGATAGACCTGGTTTATCAACATACGATGTTGCTCTCCTGATGTTTACTTTCTCACCTTTGTCTCCAAAGCCTTGAACCAATGAGCAAAGCGCTGCCTGTAGGTTTGCCAGGACATTCCTCTGGGAGCTGGTTTTGTCCCACGATTCAGTCCAGAGCAAACAAACCTGGTCTGGAAACCCTCCTGAGATGAGTCGCTTCAAGCTTCATTCATTCAGAAAGTCTCGTGAGAACAAATTACCAACTCTAGATACAACTCAACACGACCCAGTTTTTTCATGTTCTGCTCGAGGGCTCAGGGAATCAAGATGTAACTCTTCACTCTGCAGCCTCTCAACCTTCAGCTGCACACACAAGCACATGGCGCATGTTGTGTTGTTCTGTAACGAGGTGTGTACACGGCTTTCACATCACCGAATGTCAATTTCTCCCAGACACAGCTGGGACGTGTCTCACACGGTTCAATGAGGACAACCACACGTACCAGTGAGTGATGGAAGACGTAGAACACTGTAAAACAAACAGAAGCAGAGTGACTGTATATAGGCCACCGTCTCACTACTGCCCCGTCGGGATCAATAAAGTGAATGTACACATGCATCAGTTATTTATACGCCTGCAGATATTCAGAAACGTGTCAGGACCAAGATTTTCCTTTTTCTTCTTATCGTTAAACAAACTGCAAACAACTGTAAGATTAGATTCAAAGATAAACACTGTTTGAGGTTTTAACCCGTTTCACTTTTAACCGTCATCTCTCCCTTGATGCATGTTCCACAGCCGACCCATTCAGTCATTTGAATTCACACAACGCTTTGCTTTTTCTGTGAACTTTTTTTTGATCATCTTAAAGGAGAAAGATCAAAAAAAGTACAAAAGTCCGGTTTTAACATTTTCCCAAAAGGACACATCAGGGTTTTCTGCTGCATCCAGAATCGTGAGTCGGTCGACTCTTTAAACTTCGTCTCCAGCTCTCGACAAAACTCAAGGAATCACTTTTCTTACTAATGGGATTTGTTACTGGAAATGTGGCATTTAGCCGATTTGATGAAGCTGCATCACAGCGCAACAGGAAGAAGGGAGCTGCAGTTTTTGAAGCCTCTCGTTTGGCATCAAGTGCAGCGCCATCTTTTTAAACAAGAAGTAAAACCATCATCTAGAGGAGTGGGCGGGGACCCTGCCCATTGGACGGTACTAGCTGTCAGTCACATGGTAAATCCATGCCCAGATGCATACATAGCTTTATGGTTTATTGGAAACTAGAGAATTCTTTACTGACGTTATCAAACATGTGAGCAGAAGAGTAATTTTCTCATTGACTTCTATAGGAACAACAAGTGGAGTCGCCCTCTGCTGGTCACTTAAGAGAAGACATGGGTATTGGCTTCACTTTACAGGGCTGGAGTCTTTAATGCACATTCTGAGTTTGAGAGACAGTCGCCCACAACACGTTAAAACGTCATGAACTCACAACCATCTACAGAGCAGCTGAATAACACGAGAGAAGGCAGCACTCTCTAAAAACACATTAACTAATATTACAATAGTTTAAAAAGATAACGACTTGGTTTCAGTCTTCAGGGGGAAACACTGCAGCGGCTGAACCTGGACAGCGGGGTCCTTGAAGGCTGCTTCAAAATAATATATGAATGCCACATGAAGCCAAAGTGGCCCCAGCACAGCAGCTATTAGCCCATTATTTGCTTATGCGAGCTAACAGGCTGTGCACGTTGTGATGGTTCAAATGTAATTTCTGCAGCCATTTAATTAGGCGATTATAAATTGAACATCCCCACATAATTACCGCTCAGGTGGGCCAACCTAATTACTTTTCTGCCCCGAGATAAGTCCAGGCGTCAAAGACACCAGCGGCCCCCGTCACTGGTGGAGCGGGGGAGGCCGTCGGGCGGCAACTGGGTGAGCAGAGCAGATTCTGCATATTCAATGTGCTCTAATGTGATACTCGTCTTTTTTCCTTCAATTGGATAAATTGTCAGAGCTCAGCCTCGTCTCCCTGTGCACGAGGACGCCTCGGTGCATCACTGTGAAGACTGCCTCTGACTCTGAGGCCATTTCTACAGAGGGAAACGGAGGCTGCTCATCAGGAAGTGGTGCAATGGTTGAGACTTTTCTGACAAGTGAATTACGGATGTCAAAATGTTACTCGAGACAGAAAATCTGTAATTGCACTCGGAGTTAACAGGACGTGAGTTTTATTCTGACATGTCGTGGATCAGTGGATCTGAGAAACTTGTTGTCGTAGAACAACACATCGTTTTAATCCAAGGACAATTTTACTGTGATGATTGAATCGTCTTCTAGATTTGATTTTCCCACATCTCACAGTCCCTCCAGAGCTGAATGGACAGAAAGGCCCGTTCCTCTGTGTTTGGTGAAGCCCGGAGACATTTGGGTCTGACATCAAAAGAGCTCAGAATTTACTGCTTTTTTATTTCCTGGTATTTACATCAACTCACATCTTCATCTTTTGATCTTAAGGCCTGATGTCTTCAGACCACAGCACACCAGAGGGATTGGCCTTTCCGTTCCACAACTTCTGGAGGGGACGGGAGTTTGTGGATGTGATTGTTTTTGTCAGTTAACTCTCGTGTGTGAGATCTTGGATTTGTTTTTTGTTTAAACCAGCACATGAAATGTAAAAAGTAGCTTTTAACGTTGAGTAAAGTTGCAATTTCAACTGAGACAAATTCAAGTCTCAAGAGTTTTATTGTTCAAATTCTGCTTCACGACCGTGTGTCAGTTAGTTTCTCTGTGGTTTGTATTTTTTCTCAGCAGTGACACCTACTGTTCAGGAGCAGATTGCATTGGAAGGATGAAAAGGAGAGGAGCATCGTGTTGACCTCACAGTTTGAGTAACGACCTCTAGTTCCTGCAGCTTAACGCTCAGGGAGGCTTATACACAGATAAGTAATAAGTATTGTATTGTTAATTACTATCGAATCAATAACCTATTTTATGCTGTTTTATGAAATCTGGTTTGTGCTGCAGTTTTAATGTTCCCTTCATAATGTGTGTTCACAAATGACTAATGATTCTGAACCTCTGGCCTGCACCAGTGTACAAAGGGTAAAAGCAGATCACTGCAGGTTATGTATACGCCTCAGTGCTGTGTGAGAGTACACAACTCTGTACGCGCACAATAGTACACATGGTGCTTGTGCTCCTTCAAAACATGAATACACACAAAGAAGCCAAGGACGAGCAGAGAATGAAGCAAGTACACGTTACTGCTAATGAACAATCACACACACTCACTCACACACACACACACACACACACACACACACACACACACACACACACACACACAGACACACATTATTTACATACAGGATGAACCGCCCCCTCTCCTGCTGCATCGACAAGCAGAGAGTCACAGGTCTGAGGGAGACAGATTCCACTGGGGTCCCAGTGTCGTGTAGTGGGACCAGTGGGATCAGAGCAGGAGCTGCTAATGGATTCAAACATGATGGAACTGGACTGAGGTGAAGTCAGATTTCAGGTTTGGGCTCAGGAGAATTAGAGGCTGACTAATTTGTGGGTTGGCAGATAAAATCGGCCTCTCACGGAAATAGCATCTAACATCTACGCTTCTATTTTACTTTTATTAAAACATTTTCTTACCTCCTGATCCTCTCTAAAAAATCTATATGTTTGAGTTCTAATGAGAATCTCAGAACTTTGACTGATATATGTATCTCTGTATTTGTTTAATTACTTCATTCTATTTCTATATTTGATATTTGGTTATTTATTCTGTGTCAGCGAGAGCGAGAGTGAGAGCGAGAGAGAAAAATGAAAGTGAGTTAGCGGAATCGGAATGAATATTATATAACAATATATGATAAGTGCCAGTTCGTAGGTTAAACTTTTAAACAATCAAATACAAAAATTGAGGAGATGGAACCAATTAAATCAGAAAAAATACAAATGACAACCAACAGAAATAAAGTTTTTCACTACATTAATAACCTGTAATTTCTCCAAATGACTAACAAAGTGTTTGAATCTCTCAGTTGAAGGAAGAATGTGATGACTTCAGGTTCGAGTTTCAAGTGATTGATTTAATACATGTCCACCACAGCTGGGGCCACTTCCATAAACATCTCACTCAAACAACAGACAAGTAATGAAAGACAAATAGAAAGATATATATATATTTAAAGGGTTTGAAAAACAGCTGAGTCGACACTTTGTCAGATCCACACTTGCCTCCTTTAGTTTGTTTAGTTTACTGCTCTGTACAAACCTTGGAAAATAAAGTTGTGCGCAGTGAAAAGTTTGTGAACATGCTAATTGTCGCACAGAAAAACCCGGGGTCAGCAGAAGAGTAGTGCTCGGCCTCTGGCTGCATAATGAAGCTGACATTTGCTCTGGCAGGAACATTGGGGCGGGGTGGGGAGTGTCACAAGATGCCCAGCAGCGGATTTTTTTGTTGATCCAGACACAGGCCACTGAATGTCACCGTGACAATACACAGTTCTGGCAGCATCACACACACACACACACACACACATTCAGTATTTGTGCACAATTCATGGAGGACTTGACCGATTCTCAAAAGTGAAGCCAAATCATCCGGATCGCCCCCTGGTGGCTCGCTGCAAACATCACAAACACACCTGCACCTCCATGTTAGCAGATGGGATTCATGTTAAAAGACCATAATAAATTCCACGTCTTCACCTCTCCTCATGCTGCGGCTTCAGGGATCCAGATTTTGACAAGTTAATTAAACCCTTTGCCTTTGGCCATTGCAGAAGTATTACACATTGAACCATATAATAGTTTTCTTTTTGTGACACCAGCTGAAAAAAAAAGGGAAATGTTTTCCCAAAGCAGCAACAGGACCGACATCCAAGTGACAGGTTAGCTATTAGTGTTTGTTCCATCCAGATGATTCAGGTGATGTGAAGCGAGGCCCTCCCACTACTCAGCAGCTCTGAATGGGAGTCACATACCCACACTTTACCTTCTGTACTGCAGGCTCAATTTTAAAAGGATAAAGATGCCATGTTTACAGATGATGAGTGAATAATGATTTTTAGAAATCTTCAAAAATAATAAAAACTGGAATCTCTTGCTTTCTAAAGTACGCTAAGGTGCATCCTCTTTTCTTCAAGGATCCTTGTAATTCATCTGCAAAGAAAGAGACGACCTTTGGCAAATCTGATTTGAATGAACACGGAGCTTAGAAAAGGCAAAGCTCCGTGTAGAAGGTCTCACATTTCACACTCCAGAGCTGTGAAGTGTGAGATGGTAAGATTGATAAGATTGTGATGAGGAATAGATCGGGGTGAGGGAACAAAAGCATTTCTAAAGCTGTGAGTGTTCCCAGCAACACAGTGGAACCACCAGAACCAGAGATGTTCCTTGATGGGCCCTGGTCAGGAGGCTGAACAAGAAGCCAAAGGTCTTCAGAAGCCCTCAGCAAAGAAGGGAGGACCTGATGGAAACACAAACACCTCAGCAGCCCGCCATCAGCTAGGCCTTTACGGGAGAAACAGTATCTGGTCTCATGAGACAGAAGTTGAACCAGTGGAGCAGAACTCCAAACACCAGACTGGTAAACACCGGGGACCTCTCATCTCCGGGCAGAGAACATCCCTAAAGTGAAGCATGGTGGTGTAACTGGTCTGCTCCTGAGTGGCAGGGAGGGGACGTTGAAGGATGAATGAAGCTAAAGACAGATTGTTCCTTACAGAGAGAAACCTGCTCCAGCCTGAACATGAGCAGCTTTCAACAGAACGGCTCTGACAGCGTGTTTGGTTTCTGAAATCGAATAATCCCGGTGGCATTATTAGATCTGGGTACAAGCATGCCGCTTGTTTATTGGCTCAGTAACACTGATGAAATTTGCTCCATGTGAATTGAAACAGTATCTAGTGCCTCCTGTGCACTGAAGGATAATCTGGGTGATTTGAAGCTGATCTTGGGCCAAATGATCCTGTGGAGTGAACGTCGTCTGGACATAATCTCAATGTCACAGACTCAGAGTCCAAACCTAAATATCAAACAGGTGGACAGTAGGAGGACACACTTTGTGATTTCTTATTGAATGTGTCCTGTTGTTGGTGCAGAGTGTTACACAAACTCCTTTAGTCCACGTGAACATGTGATGTTCTGTGAGTTCGATCTCAGAAAGTGAATCTCCCTCTGAAGCGTGAACTAACCTGAATGTTTAATGATATTTCTGACTATTGCCGGGGCTCCACACTGATTTAACAGAATTAACAAGGACCAAAAGTTAAGGATTACTATATTTTTCTATTTATTATTCATGAATTATTGGACTCCTTTGTGTTATCAGTCTTTGCAAACAACGTGCCCCTCGTTAATAATCCATCCAAACCACAGGTAAGTGTCTCCTGTTAAGAGCCAGCCTCCTCTGAGCACAGGATGCAGAGAGGAGCTCCGTGCCTTCAAGGATCCCCACTCCTCCAGAAAAACAGTAAAAAAACAAATTTAATTGGATTTGAGGGAAGAGCATCAGGCTTTGGCAGCAAGGAAAAACATCATAATTCCAATATATGTGATGCAACAGGCCGCGGCAGGGACACGGTGGAGTAGAATAAATGCTGAGAGGAATGGTATCATCGTGTTGTCATTACCAGCAGAGATAACAGCGCTGTCCTCTTGAGCCTGATGCACAGTGTCGTGGTTCCTCCTCCTGCTCCCCCGACAACAGTTTCGGCTGCTGCATAATTGAATGTGAAAACAGAGTATTATTCTGTCTGCAGGGACAGAACTGAAAAAAACACATCACAAAGCTGAGAGATTGAATATCATTTTGGATCAGGCCTGTTATTTATTTTTATATCTTCCCCCTTTTTCTTAGAGTCTGACCACATCCCTGAGTGATGGTAACCCCCGGAGGTCCAGAGGGGCAGACTGCTGAGGCGTGACCACGTCCTCCCCACGCTGTCTCCACTGTCCAATGAAAGTGCTCTAAAAACACATTATGACAGTGAGAAGAAGAATTCCCTGTTGAACACTTCTCACTCCTCTGTCTCACTGAAGTGTGTGAGTTTTATTTTATTTGTTATCTTACAAAGGAAACTACATTTAGGTGAGTTACATGCACATATTCAGAGTACCACCCTCTTTCTGTGCTCAGCACCCACACAGTACAATGTGTACTTATACTTTATCCTAATCAATCCCACTGTTTCCGAGCTATTAGCCTGCGTGTAAACTCTTTAATACCAGTCTACTCTCTCCGGGGGGGCCTCTCCTTTCTTAGAACAACCAACCCCAGTGTTAACAAGTCTTTGTTGTCAAGAACATTATGAATTATAATTCCAGAGCATTATGTGCTAATTTCTCCGGGGGTAACTCTACTAGCAGAGGATTGTGCCGGCTCTGTGTGTGAGGCTTCTTTCATCGTCTCCACTCCACACACACACACACACACACACACACACACACACACACACACACACACACACACACAGTCACAGCAGAGTGAAGCAATAACCTTTCTCACTGTGCTGCTGCAGCCTCTCACACTGTGGAAGGTGGGGGGGGGAGGCTAGTCAGAACCATTCCAGTCACTTTTAGTCGGGAGCATTATTCCGACAGGGAAGACACTTATTACCACAGCCTGGCAGTTTCCACTCAGGCAGGTCCCCGGACGCCTGCCGGGCCCACAGGACATTATTCTATGAATGAGGCTTTGGAGCAGTACACACATGCATGAACACACAGGAATACACACAGGAATACACACAGGAATACACACACAGGCTCATGCACACAAGCCAAACGAGCATCGCTACTGCAGAGCACTCGTCAGCCTCTCACCGCTCGCCACGGGGGGGGGGATGTATATATTTACCGCCTCTCCATTGGATCGGTCACGGAGTCCATGGAGCAGCAGTACTTCACACTGCGTCCTGTTCACACTGCTGACCACTTCCTGCACCGCACACACACACACACACACACACACACACACACACACAAACACACGGTTGAAGCTGTATTTGACATGGTGCACAAGGGCAGGAAGTAAATGACACGTCAACGTCTCACATGAAGAGGAGCAGATGAATTTCCAAGTATCCAAAATGTGTTTTGTGTTCTATTCTGCACCAAAAGGATTTAAGGTACTAAATTGATTCATTTAGTTTGTGAGTCCAACAGTTGTATACCTCTGAAAAACCAAAGGTTCAATCCAACAAAACTAATAACCTCCTGGCTACTGAAGAGGAAGTTCTCATCACACTGATGTTCAAGTTTCAATTGTTCTGATTTGCGATTGAAAAGACGTCTTTGTGACCGAATGTGACATCGTAAGATATTGACCTTTGACCTTTGACCAAAATCTAATCAATTTATTCCCTGAAGATGTTCCTGAGATACGTGTATTCGAGAATGGCACGGACGGACGAGAAAACCCCAAACCCCTGATGCTCCTTTTCCACTGGTTACTGCCGACCAGGCGGAGTAACAACTGAAGCATCATGGGAAGCTCTCATCAGCGCCACCTACAGGGAGACAAGATGAAACTGTGTTCATAGGATGAGTCGCACTCGAACAGTCAAACAGCTGCAGCGCCTCGTTGAAATCACACAGTCGAACCGGTGTTGCAAAGCAAAGTGAGTGCAGAGAGTTTATCGTCATTTCGCCGCCCTTGAGCAAAACATGACCCCTCGACCCGGCGTCTGAGGAGGAGCTCGGCCTCCACCAGCCGCTCCGAGGTTCATCTGTACTTTGAGATTTCATTTAGAGCTTTAATTCAAGCAGATGAAAGATTCCTGCCTCCGAGTAGCTTCTGCAACGTGTCCCAGTCAAAGCAGAGATGTGAACGAACACTGATTTACACAATCAAGAAGGAATCCACACATATAAGTTCTGCTTCATCATCTATAGACGAGCTGCATCTGTCCTCACACACACACACACACACACACACACACACACAGACACACACACACACACACAGAGCACAGAGCCTGCGGTGGACACTGAGAACCAGGTGAAAGTGAAGATACCTCGAGGTAACGACCTGTTACTGTCGGTGGAATAAAAAAAAAGTAAAAGGTCAGCGAGAGCATCACATGGACACGTTGTGAGTCCCTTTGTGTGTTTACACAAAGCGAGTGACCCAAAGATAAGTGGTGAATAATACCTGAGACTAAATAGACTCAAAATATAATCTACATTAGACTGTGGACGAGAGACTCTCTGGATCTAAACCCTTCGGATGGAGGACGTGACAGATGCAAGAAACTAAAGCCAGTACATTTGGGTTTGGCTCCGGTTATAAATTTGCCCCCTCCATGTTAGAGGAAGGGGGAGGAGCCAAATTAACAAGTCTAACGAAGTATACAAACAATCGAACTTGGGAATTTTAAGTACAGATGACGACATAATCACATAATTGCACCATATAACAAGATAAAGTGCAAATCCCACATTTTGACCAGTTAACCAAACAAGCAGCTTCCTGCAGGAGGAATGTTACACTAGATGTCATCATGTGGACAGAACCCATCTCCTCCAGAAAACTGATGCCGTAACATTATAGTCTAGAAATGATGGAATTGAACCGTTATCGAAAAACAAACTATAAAAATACAATAACATTCCAGACTGTGTGTCGATCAGCTTGTATTTATTCTTCAGATGTGGTGGAGAGCTTCCACAGGAGCCGTCATTATTCAGCACCACTGTTCTGCTCAGTGGACTGAAAACATAAAACCCTGGACTCAGATGCTCTGGTTTTGAAATGAACCATATATCCAACCTCTTGCAGAATATTTTCTTAAAATGCATTAAAGCTGTTTAGTTCTTGAAGATAATGTTTGACTGTGAAAACCAATGTGTTTGCAATAACAGCCTCTAACTGCTGGGAGCTCCGATTGAACTGTGACTGAACTGGGGATTCACTGCTGCCTGCGACTATGGATGTTTATTTCTCTATTTTTATTTTTCCGAGACACAAAGAAACTTTTTTGTTCCCTGTGAAGAGGAGAAGCTCACGGCTCCCAGCGACAGATACAGCAGCCTGATGCTTGCAGCTTTGGGCCGAAGAGATGTGTCCCATGATGTGCGTCTACACACCGAGCGATGCTTGCTTCATGTTTGTGTGTTTGATTTTTAGCCCAAACAGTTGATTCCCTGTCTTGTTTTGTTTTTACTCTTCTGCTTTCCATCGTCACAAACTCTACACCAGGAATAAAACAAAAATAAAAAAGAAATGGAGAGAATACACAGAGTTTTAAAAGCCATTTTACTCATTTTTATTCTTGTTAAATCATTTCCATATTAAGAAAAAAAAATTGTGGGTTCCATTTGAACGGAGCCACTGAAGTGTGAGTTGAGGATTAGAATATAATCTCCGACTCCTCTCGACTCCTGTGCAGTGCGATCATTTCCCAAACTGCACAGGAGAAGCTTAAATCCATTGCGTTTCCATTTTTCAACCTCTCCTGCTGCCCTTATCCAATTCAGGGCTTATGATTGTAATACTAAAACAGAGCGAGTTGTCAAACCAGGAACAGCAATGATGAATGCCCCACTGCTCAGTGTGCTTGTTTGTTTTTGGGGGTGGCGGGCGGGGTGGGTGGTGGAGGGGTGGGGGGGGCCAAATTGAAGTTTATGCTTACTTGTTGAGGTGAATTTCCTCGTCGCCGCTCTGCTGTAACACCAGCAGCCGGCGTTTGATTAAATGGAGCAGTTGTGTTATCTGGATGAGGAAGAGGAGGAACACGAGGACGATGGGCACGGGGGGGGAAATAATGAGTTCTTTCATCTCGGCAGTGAGGGCGTCTGCGTCTCTCAGACTTCCCAGGGAGACGTACACAGCTTAAGGAAACGTTTAATTAGAAAATGTCAACCTTGTGTCTGCCGTGCTATGTGCGCGGAATAATAACATGTTTTGATGTTAATATGACAGCACACGTTTCCATTTTTCTTTTTGCTGCTTTCAGGCCAACTCGCAGACGGTGCAATCAGTTGATCCTGAAGAGGGAGGACAAAATAATTACCAGCCCACGTTTGCTGCTGCTGCTCTGAAGGAGACAAGGGGCTGTGGATGATTCAGAGGCACTTGATGTTTGTTCAGAGCCGGTCAGGAACCTGCAGGGGACATGTCCTCCAGGTGAGACGGGGACCTGGTGTAAAAGGTAGAGGCCATTTGTCCTAATCACTCATAGGGATGACTTTTGAAGAGCTGTGGTCTGAAAATTCCCACATGTTTGAGATACAGAAGCTCCACTGCGCAAAAAAAAACTCTCTCTGGAAGCTGCACTTTCACAAAAACATGAGAGAAATATTCATTATTAATATTTTTTGCTGCCTTTAAACACCAATTAGTGCATAAACATAGAATATTAATTATTTTTGAAGACTAAATTGCCCTTCGGCCCCCCCGGCGGCCCCTCCTCATTGAGTCATGCACCCGTTCAGTCTGCACCTGAACGGCGGTTTGATCAAAACCAAACGTGGCTAATCGTGTCGACTGCTGGCAGCGAGATGCTTTCTGCTCGACGTCAAAGCTCAATCTGGATTCATGTGTGCGTTACACACACTTGAGTTGTGCAGTTTGTGTGGTCGGAGCGTTGGACCAGGAGTGAATCTACGTCACAGCACGGAACAGAGGATCCGTCAGTTAGGAAAGAGGAGCACAGAGGCTAAGTGCAGCAGCTACAGACATATTTAATTTATTAAGTGATACAAGAGACTAAGTGTCAGAGAATAATTGAGTAGTTTTAAATACAAGCTACTGTTCGTGTGTAAAGATGTCGGACTCATGTGCAGATCTAAGGTATTAAAAATATCTAGATACAGATACAGGAATAAAAAAAGATTCTTAAGATGTGGTTATCAAACGCTTGAGGATTGAAACATGTTATCTTTGTCTCACATCTCAAATCGGAATAGATTTTAGCAGCCAACTGATGAATCAGTTCTTTAAAACGTTGATTCAATTAATCATCTTTAAATGAAAATACTCCGATTTCAGCTTTTTCTGTTAAGGACAGACGACTGCAGGTAATTACAACACCATCAGTTCTCTGTTCTTACGACTGGCTCTCAAAAGGGAACATGCTCTGACATTTATCTTTTTTTTTCAATAAGATAGAGCAAGGATTATCCCACTTCGATTAAAGAGTTCAGAAAGGTTCAGAAGTTAGTGATTTGTCCTTTAACTTCAAAACACAAAGTTGACATGTTTCTCTTTTCCTCTTTCCGGCCTCCCAGCTGTGATCTTTGTGTTGTTTGCCTCTCAGATCCCACGAGGGCAGGTAAATGCTGCTTCCTTCATCTGCCTTGTTAATCCCTGCTCAAACACACATAGATCACAATTAATGGCTGTTGCCTCCGCTTTCTGTGAATCCCGTTTTTTTTTCAGCCACTTAGCAGCGCTGACTCCACAAGGAGCCCGGCCCCGTCAGAAACAACACACCAGTTTGTGTTAGCCTGGCTTCATCTACACAAAGCTAAAGGCCTTGGAGAAACCCGCTCGGGGATTCTGTGGAGTGAAAGCTCGGGAGCGCCTCGGAAGGTTCCTTAAAGAATCTTGAATCATTAATGAAGGACTTCAATGATTCAAGATGTCTGTGGGGGTTTAAACTAAATCTCTGACGTGTGGAGGAGGGATTTAAAGAAGCACATTCTCTGTCGGCTTTGACGATCAGAAATCATATCTTTCCAACATTTGGAGAATAGTCTTTACCTAGAGTGGAAATGACAAAATTAATGTATTTAAGAACTTGAGCTGAAACTTAGCCTCTTATTATCTACTTTGTGGCGGCATATTCTAAGGAGTCCTGTTACAGTTTCATAACAAACCAAACAAATCAACACTTCTCGTAAAAGCATTAAAGATCTCTTCACTCATACCATCATCCATAAAGTTTTTACCGTCCATGCAGACAGTCACTCTCATCTGTTGCATGAGTGAACAAACTGCTTATTCTTTTAAACGGGAAGAATCGATCTCATGGCAGTTTCCCAGTTTTTCATTAATTCTGCTGTTCATGTTGTAATTTTTATATATTCTTTTCGGCAAAGCTAAGCTAACGTTGATTCCTCCAGCTCTTTAGTGTCGCTAGGCTAAACACATTTCGGTCATAGCCCCGAATTGGATGTTTGGAAATCAGATTTAAATCCTGACTGGGTTTCAAAGAGGTAAGAAATGAATATGAACTGCAAGTTTGTCATCGTTCAATTTGACAACTTAACATCACTTGTTTTGAGTCTTCAGTTCAGTGGGTGTGGTCACTCACTCACTACTACTACACCAGTCACGATATCAGGAGACGCCGTTGACTTGAAAACACTTCTTAGATTCGCAGCGTCAAGGCTTCAAAACCCCACAATGCAACACTCTTGATTGTATTTCCCCTAAATTCCGAAATCGTTCCATCAGGGGTCTCCTGGGCTCTCTATAGGATCCTCCATGCCCCCCCGACGAACCCATGTTTTGTAAAATGTGATGTTTCCAGACTCACAGCCGGCTCCTCTGGCCTCTAAAACCAAGTTAAACATGGAGACAGCGTGCGGTTATTTATTGGCTCCATAAAAGCTGTTGAGTGCGAAAGGGAGGACGGGGAGAAGATGGAGGACAGGGGGGGGGGAGATGGAGGAAGGGGGGGGTGGATGGAGCAGCTGCAGGCTCGGCCGTCTGAGAGGCTGCAGTTTGTTATCGCCGAAACAGGAAGTTACACAGGAGGGGTAAAAAATCACAGACACACACAAAAAAAAGACAAATGTGGTTATGTGTGTTTATCTACCTGCAGATAAACACACATAATTACACAGACACACACCTACACACAAACATGGTGCAGACACATAATACACGGTCGGTGAGATTCACACTGTACGAATCATTTCACACTTATGCCTCAGCTACAAGCACACACACACACACACATTCATATAGATACAGGCACAAACAAGCATAGATACCCACAAAACAACAAACACACACACACACATCACAATCACCCACACAACACCCTCTTTCATGCAAACAATTTACCACTTACCATTTTGCCTCAGCCGATTTTATATGGAAACAAATATAAGAACCCACTAGTCCCTGTTGGGCGACTGATAGCGAGAGCATCAAAGCTCCCAGCCGCCTGAAGACGAGAGGGTTCAGCTGAGGTTATTGGATTAGTCGCCCTTCCCTTTGTAGTGTCGTGTCCTGAACCCATGGGGGCGCCGAGCGGGATGGATCCAACCCCCCCCCACCCAGCAGAGAGACGACAGGGCAGCAGGTTAGCTCACAAATGGAGTTCAGCTTGTTACAGCCGGGGGGGGGACGGAGGTTTGAGTCCCGTCAGCGTGAAGCGGAGGGCGGCCGGCGTCACATGTTCGGTTCCATGTTGAAATGAATTAGGGCCAGTAAGGTTTCCTGTACAATATTTTCCATCTACTCAGATAAGGGGCTGTGTGTGTGTGTGTGTGTGTGTGTGTGTGTGTGTGTGTGTGTGTGTGTGTGTGTGTGTGTGTGTGTGTGTGTGTGTGTGTTGTGTGTGTGTGTGTGTGTGTGTGTGTGTGTGTGTGTGTGTGTGTGTGTGTGTGTGTGTGTGTGTGTGTGTGTGTGTGTGTGTGTGTGTGTGTATTTGCACATGAACGCATCTGCAGGATCTGGGCGGTTTGTGCGCTGGTCCACGTTCACGTCTGACTCACACAGAAGCCGAACCGAAACTTCATCGGGCACAGAGCTGATAACATGCAAACTGCTGCAGGACTGAAGTTAATATACATTAATATTAATATGAACACACCAAAAACCACCTGCTCTGCCATATTTGAAAGCAGACGGCGTGCGTGTCCCTCCCTCACGAGTCTTTGACTGCATCTGGGTCGGCATGTGTCCTCATCCTGCAGGTTTGTATTGTATTGTTGTGTAATGCAGCCGGCAGGTAACCAAGAGATAAGAGAGGCATGTTTATTTCATTCCCAGCAGGAGGTTTAATCTCAAAGCAACACTATGAAATGTTTTCACCATAAAAATTACTCGTAATAGGGAAAATGGCGCCGCTGTCTTTCCCACTGATCAACCTGAGAACCTGTTCAGGTAACTCTGGTGAGTTGGTGCGATCTCATGTGAGAAGCAACAATAATTCACTTTAAATTCACAGCTTCAATTGTCAGAATCATGTCCAGCAAGTTGAGGAGGGAAGCCTGAAGTGTCCATCAGTTAAACAAGTTGTTATTCAACTCCCTGAGCATCATCACCTGAGTCCGCTGCTCCTCTCGGCCTCTTTCAGCTCATGGCCCCAAACTGCCCTGGTTCAGATCATTCTCATCGGTTCATCAACCAGCAAACAGCTGATAAACCCAGTGCACCGACCAACTAGCAGTGTAGAGAGGATGTGCACGAGGAGGAGACAAGTTTCAATCCTTTAAATGAGCTCCACGTGCAAATCACTTCACACGGTGGTGGAGCAGCGAGTCGGATCGCTGACTCGTGATTTAGGTTCAACTCTCTGCAGAAACACTCCTTTATCCTTCCAATATTTATTTGCTGTGTTTTACATAAGTGTGAATAATTCATGTCGTCCCCCCCCCAATGATATTCTTTCAGTGTGAATCATGAGGAGACTGACTTGACCGTTTGACTTTGAAATGTTTCCCATCTGTTTTGGAAGCTTATGAATAAGGAACGGTCGTGTGAGGGAAAGTGAATCGTTGGCGCTCGCCGGAAAAATAATATGATGAGTGGGTGAGAGCGAGTTATGTAAACAGAAATGTTGAACTCAGTCTAAATGCGGCTGCAAAAGACAGCGAGCAGCCGCCACGCTTACTGAAAAGGCCCTCGTGCTTCGGAGAGGATAACTTTTCATATCTCATTTAGAAATATTAATTCAATGCAGCATAATCTTCCAAAACATTCTGACGCCTCTGATCTGTGGAGATGTGCACGTCTGGCTGAGCAGGTGAGAGTCAGTTCCATATCTTCCACTGCACACAGGACACGTGTCCACTGTGTATGAGACACAGAAAATCTGAGAAATTCAATTAAGCTTTAGTTTATCAATGTTATTATGATTGTCTTAAAGATTAAGTATATTCAGATCTGATAGAAAAATATATATTTTAGGTATAAACTGAACTTCTGCACGTGTGTGGTGTCAGCATCTGTTTCGTGTGTTGTTCACAATGAAGATCAATAAAGTTGATCCCAAAGTTTTGCAAATGTATCTGTACTGGTTAGAGAAAAACATTCCCATGACATTTCTGTTGCATTAAAAGCTCCAGCTCCTGCTCCAGCTCCAGCTCCAGCTCCAGCTCCTGCTCCGGCTCCGGCTCCGGCTCCGGCTCCGGCTCCATCTCCATCTCCATCTCCATCTCCTGCTCTTGCTCACAGCTCCAGCTCCATCTCCATCTCAAAGCTCCAGCTCCAGCTCCAGCTCCAGCTCCAGCTCCAGCTCCATCTCCATCTCCATCTCCATCTCCATCTCCATCTCCTGCTCTTGCTCACAGCTCCAGCTCCATCTCCATCTCAAAGCTCCAGCTCCAGCTCCAGCTCCAGCTCCAGCTCCAGCTCCATCTCCATCTCCATCTCCATCTCCTGCTCCTGCTCCTGCTCACAGCTCCATCTCCATCTCCATCTCAAAGCTCCAGCTCCAGCTCCAGCTCCAGCTCCAGCTCCAGCTCCAGCTCCAGCTCCAGCTCCAGCTCCAGCTCCAGCACCAGCTCCATCTCCATCTCCATCTCCATCTCCTGCTCCTGCTCACAGCTCCATCTCCATCTCCATCTCAAAGCTCCAGCTCCAGCTCCAGCTCCAGCTCCAGCTCCAGCTCCAGCTCCAGCTCCAGCTCCAGCTCCAGCTCCATCTCCATCTCCTGCTCCTGCTCACAGCTCCATCTCCATCTCCATCTCCATCTCCATCTCCATCTCCATCTTCATCTCATCTCCATCTCCTGCTCTTGCTCACAGCTCACAGCTCCATCTCCATCTCAAAGCTCCATCTCAAAGCTCCAGCTCCAGCTCCAGCTCCAGCTCCAGCTCCTGCTCACAGCTCCAGCTCCAGCTCCAGCACCAGCTCCTGCTCCAGCTCCAGCTCCAGCTCCAGCTCCAGCTCCAGCTCCAGCTCCAGCTCATTTAAAGCTGTAAACCCACGTTAAATGAAATTGAATGTTCAGGCAAAGCAAAGTCAAGGTATTTACAGCGAGTGTGTAAATAATTAGGATTTGTTTGTCGGTTTTAATTTAAGCACAAGGGAGTTTGTGACTGTGCCCAATCAAGACCTAGATGACTCATCAATATTGTGTGTGGTGTGAGTGGTGTGTTGGTGTGGTTGGTGTGGGTGGGGTGGTGTGTGGTGTGGTGGGGGTGGTGTGGGGGGGGTGGGGGGTGTGATGTGGGTTGGGTGGGGTGGTTGGTGGGGGTGTGGTGGGGGGGGTTGGAGTGGGGTGTGGTGGTGGTGGTGTGTGGGTGGTTTGTGTTGGAGGGGGTGGTGGAGGGTGGGTGTGGGTGATGTGGGGTGGTTGGTGTGTGTGTTGTGGATGGGTGGGGTGGTGTGGGTGGTGGTGGGAGTGGGGGTTTGTTTGTGTGGGTGGTTGGTGGTGTGTGGGTGTGTGGGTGGTGTGTGGTTGTGTGGGGGTGTGTTGTGTTTGTGGTAGGTTGGGTGGTGTGGTGTGTGTGGGGAGGGGGGTGGTGGTGTGTGGTGGGTTGGGGTGGTTTGTGTGTTGGGTGGATTGTGTGGTGTGTGGTTGGGTGTGTAGGGTGTGGGGGGGGTGTGGGGGTGGGGGGTTGGAGTGGGGTGGTGGGGGGGTTGGTGGGTGGGGGGGGGGTGGGTGTGGGGGTGGGGTGGGGGGGGGTGGTGGGTGTGGGGGTGGGGGTGTGGTGGTGGGTGGGGGGGGGGTGGGGGGGTGTGGGGTGGGGGGTGGGTGTGGGTGGGGGGGTGGGGGGTGTGGGGGGTGGTGGGGGGGTGGTGTGGGGGTGGGGGGGTGGGGGGGTGGGGTGGGGGGGGGGTGGGGGGGGTGTGGGGGGGGTGGTGTGTGGGGGGTGGGGTGGGGTGTGGGTGGGGGGGGTGGGGGGTGGTGGGGTGGGGTGGTGGGGGGTGTGGGGTGTGGGGGGGGGTGGGGGGTGGTGGGTGTGGTGGGTGGGGTGGGGGTGGGGGGGGGGTGGGGGGTGGTGGGGTGGGGGGGTGGGGGGGTGTGGGGGGTGGTTGGGGGTGGGGTGTGGGGTGGGTGGGGTGTGGGGTTGGGGGGTGGTGTGGAGTGGGGTGTGGTGGGGGGTGGGTGTGGGGGGTGGAGGGTGGTGGGTGGTGGTGGTGGGTGGGGTTGGGTTGGTTGAGGGGGGGGGGGTGTGTTGGGGTGTGGGTGGTGTTTTGGTGTGTGGTGGGTAGGTGTGGGGGTGGAGGGTGGTTATGAGTAGGTGTTGTGTGTGTGGGGGTGGTTTGGGAGGTGTGGTGTGGTGGATGTTTTTTTGTTTGTTGTGGGATGTGGATTGTTGGGTGTGGGGGGCAGGTTGGAGGTTTCGATGTTGGATGTGAGAAGTGCTGGAGTGGGCTGGGTGTAGGTGGTGTTGGCGGTGTAGTGGTTTGTTAGTGGGGTGCGAGTATTTAGTTTTGGGCGAGGTGCAGTGTGGCGGGTAGCTTTGGAGTGTTGTTGTTGAGGTAGTTATATTAGTGGGTAGTCTGAGGTTAGGAGGCTTTTTGTTAGCATGGTGTAGGTGGATATAGGATAGCGTTGTAGTTATAGTAAGGTTTAGAGAGGTGATTTGTATGTATATTAGGTATTACATGGTTTATCGATTAGAGGGGGAGTCAGTTTATTATGTGAGATATTGTTGGTGTTTGATGTTTGGAGATGATTAGTGATATGGTTAGAATTGGCGAGTTGAGTTGAGGGTAGTGGGATTGGGCTAGTATGATTTTTTTTATATTTGATCATATGTGATATATTTTTTTATATTTATTTATAGGGGTTATTGTTATATATTCATATTATTAGATTTTTTATATTCTCCTCTCTACTCATCCTCCTCTCTCTCTCTCTCACTCTCCACTTAGTTAAGGTTTAATAATTTATATATATTAGTTTTATAAGTTATTTTTTTATAGATATGTTGTGTATATTTTTGTTTTCTTTTGAATGTATGTTTTATATTTTTTATTTATTTAATATTATGATTATTCTTAATAGTATTATATGAGTTATATAAAGGATTTATTTTTTATAGGAGAGTAGTATTTATTTCATTATATATATTGTGGTGATGTATTATTGATGTAGAGTTGTATTTTGATTTTTATTTATATTATATAATTATGAGTATAGTGATTTAGATGTTTATAAATTATCGTATTAAGCATGTATGATATATAAAGTTATTAAATTTATTTTTATTATTATATCATAGTGGGTAGATTATCATTTTATGAATCTTTTATTATGATTGATATTTATAGTAGATTATGTATATGATTTTGTGTTTTTTTGTGTAATTATATATATTCTAGAGAGCACTTATTATTATAATCTATATATTGATATGAGAGGTTAATATAGAGTGTTTTATAGTTGTATGTGATTAAGTTATAAGAGGATATGTCTTTTAGAGTGATTTAGATATTGGTTGTTGAGTATGAGCTGGGGTCAGGAGGTGGGGTTTTGTATTGTGTGATGTGGGTGAGAAGGTAGATTTTATTATGTAGTAGATTTAAGTGAGATGTTATTAGTTTAGGTGGAGGAGTAGGGAGGATTTGGGGAGGTGTATCGATGGGAGGTTAGGTGGAGATATGGCGTAGGGTCAGGGGAATGTAGTTGTTAGAAAGTGGGAGTTTGTCAGTGGGAGATTTTTGTATGTTTGTGTTATGTGGGGTATGTTTATGTGACGGTTTGACTTTTGGTTTGGTGGTTGTGAGGAGGTGTGTTATAAATAAAGTGTATGGAGGTGTGTTGATTTGTGGGATTTGATGAGAAGTATGTTTGTCAGGTTTGTGATGTGGATTTTATTTGGGTTGGTTTTTGATGGGGTGATGTTTTGTGTGAATAGGAGTGAGGAGTGGGTTGTTAGTTTGTATGGGTGGTTGTTAGTTGAGGGGTGTTTTAGTTTGTTTATGAAGTTGTAGGGGTTGAGTTTGTCATTTTATGAAGCTGGTAGATGATGCAGGTCTGATTGTGAGTATTGATATAATAGGGATACTGGTTATAGTGTTTGGGATATGAGATTAGTATGGTTTTATCTAATGAGAATTAAATATGTGGAGATATTCTTAGATATTTGTATAGTTATATATATTAAATCATTTGTGAGTTTAGATTAGGGATATGTTTGATAGTGTTTGATATAATTTATAGCTATTCTTCATATTATGGTGTTGTTGATAGATGGTGAGGATGTAAATTTGTAGGGATTCTATTTTTTATGTGAGACGGAATTTGTGAGTGATGGATATGGTAGATAGATTATTTAAAGTGTGGTGGATGGTTCTATATTGATTAATGAGATTTCGATAGTTTGTGCTATATGCAGATATGATGATGTAGCCATACGGGAGTGATGTATTTCGTTTAGAAGATTTGAGTGGATCTAGGGTGGGTGAGAGAAGTTGTTAGGGAATTATGTTTTTAGTGGTTATATGTTATAAGATAGTTTATTATTCAGTTGAGTGTTGTTGTGTAGTGGCGTTATTAGTTTAGGTTTGATTGGGTTGGAGTTGAGTGTTGGTAGGTAAAGTGAGATTGAGTGGTGGTTGTGGAGTGGGCCAAGTTGGGTATGCTTGGAGAGATGAGGATTATTAGTAGGTAGAATGTTGTTGATATAGTGATGAGGATGGGGTTGAGCGGTTGCTTGGAGTATATAGTGTAGATTTTAGTATGGGAGAGTGAGAGGGATAGTGATTAGGATATTTAGCCGGATTTTTGTTGATTTGTGAGGTAGATTAGGTGGCATAATATATAGAATATTGATCTGAGAGTATGATTGGATGGGATGGTTGATGAGAGTAGGTGTTTTAGAGCTGTAGAGGAGGAGGAGTGTGTTTGTAGGATGCATAGGGTGGGATATGGATTAAGGTGATAGGAAGGGTGTGTAGGTTGGGTGGTTTTGTGGTATGTTAGAATATTTCTTATACTATATTTATTTGATTTTAGTAATATTATTATTATTATTCTATTGTAGATAGGTTATATTATGTATAGTAGTTAATTATATTAAATTATAGATTATGATTTTTAGTTTTTTTTTATTATATTTTATAATTATGCTATATTATTATCATATTATTTGCTAGATTTAATTATTAGATTATTAATTATATTTTTTTTATTATATTTTATTATCATATATAATTATTTATTTATATTTTTTCATTATAATTATTTATGATATTTCATATTTTTTTTATTATTTTTATTACATATTGATATATAATATAATATTTAATATAATACTATATATATATAATTATATATTTTATATTTATTTATTCATATTATATTAATATTTTATTTTATATATATTTATTTTATTTTTATTATTTTTTTGATATTATATTTATAATTATTCATATTTATTATATTAATTATTATTAATATAATTCATTTATCATAATGATATCATAATATATTTAATTATTATATACTCTTTTATATTTCATATTTTTTATTCATAAATTGTCTAGTTTTTTATGATTAAAATCTTCAACACTTATAGTTGCAAACTCTTCTACATTATCTACTCCGTTTTCATACTTATATCACATGTCTATATCCTCTACAACACTTAATTATATATTTTCAACTAGAACTGCATTGCGTCTACTCCTTTAAACTACTAAATAATATACCAATAAACCATACATATATTACACATCTGATATAAAACTTCACAACTCAACTACATAATATTCATATAGCTAAACAAGTCCTAAAAAGCTACGAACTTTTCATATTAAACATTTACAGGGAACTAGAGCACAACAAACACAATAATTGACCTTTACACTATCACATCATAAACATAAAACAATCCTAATCGACAAAAAATACCAAACACTAAGACAAACATAAAACTCTAAAAGATACATCACCAAAACCCACAGTAATACATATCAACAAAAACCCTAAACACAAAAAAACACCAAACACAATAATCTCAATCTCGATTCATTTTTACAATAATTAAACCATAAATAAAATAATCCTCAATTGCTATCATACAAACATAGCAAAATAACCAGACTTCTCCGTCTCCTCACAAAATTAATACATACGAACTGTTTCCCATCTCTCTAATATTAATCATAAATCAAACTACATACACATCAATCAAGACTCACACTAAACCCCATACGATATCCATACTAAAATGAATAGCAACTTGCACATCCAAACAGCACCAATGCTCACAACAAAAAAATAAAACCAAACTCTACACAAAACTTATATAAAACACCTAACACTAATATCTAACATACATTAGCACAAACTAATCATTCATCACGTCACAATCACAAACAAACATCCACCAAACAATACACAGCCAAAAACATTGAACATGATCTTTCAACATCAACACTCTAACAAGACTAATACACACATAAGTTCATTCACACCAACAAACAACGAGCTATTAACAATAAACAACGAAACAACACACCACCATAACACAGATTACTACATCCATGAACAAACAAAACACCAAACAAACATATTAATAATCAGAAACCAAAAAAGCTTCGCTATAAAACACAGCATACACAACCCTTCTATCGAGAAAACCATCTCGGACACAGATTAACAACTTGAACATCACACGATTCATCTCTCGAACCAACAATGTATAACACACGCACTAAACATAGCTAAGCAAGAAACATCACCCACAAAACATTAAACCTAATGAACGAAACCAATACAGTCAAGACTATGCTACTATCAACACTCACCTCATACGCTTTTCAGTTATTAAATATAAATCTTCTTCTCCTACCATAAAAAACTATCTCCAATCAATACTTAATCACTAACGATATCTCTAAACACATCAAACGATCGATTAAGCACAAGAGGACTAAACTCACACTTTAACTGACAATAAACAAACAACAAGTCACTCTGTCCTACACTACATGTACCAACCTTCAAATCTAAAATCCTTACACTCGACCATTTAAACAAACGAGTATAAGTATATAAAAAACTCCTCTATCACTTTCATATTAACTTATCATCAACATAACTCTCCATCAAACATACAATCAGAAATAATACATCAGTACGACAAATTACAACGACTAAAATCAAACAATGAGACGAAAAAACATATAAAAACCGACAACATACATTATCCCAATCCAGCCAAACATGACATAACCAACATCAATACGACAAGTCCAAAAATAAACACACAGCGTCCACGCACGATACGACAGATTAAACTTCTAACAGTACACTAAAAACACGAGCACATTCCACGAAAGCAAAACCCCAACACACACACAAACTAACAAAACCTTCATAATTCACAAATTTACAAACTAAACGATGATACAAATCACTCCAAAGAGCAACCCTACATAAAAAACTTAGCATTAACCGACACAAGCTTAAAGATTCATATTAGTAATAAACAACAATTCCTAAAAATACAATACACTTCTCAAAACAATCAAACTGAAACGCCAAACTCAAGCTCTCTAGTAAAAACTACCATTGCTCACAATACAAAGACAATGCACATTACAAACAATCATAGCACTACCAAACGTCAATTAATCAGACTAGCTGTTCTTCAAACCATACAAAATATTCATCTTCTTCAAATCTCAACCATAACTAACACAAAAACATAAACAACACTCTAACAACTAATAGAACACAATAAACAACCACTAGCAGCGACAAAATCTTTACACAACAATCTAATACATCACTTTACAAATCATTTATTACTACACTCATTTATACAAAATCTTAAAATGACAGCAAAAGACCGATAAACAAAACAACATAACATACGCGCTGCATATCACGAAAAAATACACGAGATAGAATCAACACCCACAATCACAAACACAAAAAAAATCAGACAACTCATCGACTTAACATAAAGCCATTTAGAATTAAAAGAGAAACAACGACCAGTAATAACAGATACACAACACAAACTACAAACACAAAAACTACACATTAGCACAGAC
>CM076726.1:20588299-20602929 GCA_038501795.1 Pseudopleuronectes americanus | reverse complement strand
GTTGTCAAACCAGGAACAGCAATGATGAATGCCCCACTGCTCAGTGTGCTTGTTTGTTTTTGGGGTGGCGGGAGGGGTGGTGGTGGAGGGGTGGGGGGGCCAAATTGAAGTTTATGCTTACTTGTTGAGGTGAATTTCCTCTGCTGTAACACCAGCAGCCGGCGTTTGATTAAATGGAGCAGTTGTGTTATCTGGATGAGGAAGAGGAGGAACACGAGGACGATGGGCACGAAATAATGAGTTCTTTCATCTCGGCAGTGAGGGCGTCTGCGTCCTCTCAGACTTCCCAGGGAGACGTACACAGCTTAAGGAAACGTTTAATTAGAAAATGTCAACCTTGTGTCTGCCGTGCTATGTGCGCGGAATAATAACATGTTTTGATGTTAATATGACAGCACACGTTTCCATTTTCTTTTTGCTGCTTTCAGGCCAACTCGCAGACGGCGCAATCAGTTGATCCTGAAGAGGGAGGACAAAATAATTACCAGCCCACGTTTGCTGCTGCTGCTCTGAAGGAGACAAGGGGGCTGTGGATGATTCGGAGGCACTTGATGTTTGTTCAGAGCCGGTCAGGAACCTGCAGGGGACATGTCCTCCAGGTGAGACGGGACCTGGTGTAAAAGGTAGAGGCCATTTGTCCTAATCACTCATAGGGATGACTTTTGAAGAGCTGTGGTCTGAAAATTCCCACATGTTTGAGATACAGAAGCTCCACTGCGCAAAAAAAACCTCTCTCTGGAAGCTGCACTTTCACAAAAACATGAGAGAAATATTCATTATTAATATTTTTTGCTGCCTTTAAACACCAATTAGTGCATAAACATAGAATATTAATTATTTTTGAAGACTAAATTGCCCTTCGGCCCCCCGGCGGCCCCTCCTCATTGAGTCAAGCACCCGTTCAGAGTCTGCACCTGAACGGCGGTTTGATCAAAACCAAACGTGGCTAATCGTGTCGACTGCTGGCAGCGAGATGCTTTCTGCTCGACGTCAAAGCTCAATCTGGATTCATGTGTGCGTTACACACACTTGAGTTGTGCAGTTTGTGTGGTCGGAGCGTTGGACCAGGAGTGAATCTACGTCACAGCACGGAACAGAGGATCCGTCAGTTAGGAAAGAGGAGCACAGAGGCTAAGTGCAGCAGCTACAGACATATTTAATGTATTAAGTGATACAAGAGACTAAGTGTCAGAGAATAAGTGAGTAGTTTTAAATACAAGCTACTGTTCGTGTGTAAAGATGTCGGACTCATGTGCAGATCTAAGGTATTAAAAATATCTAGATACAGATACAGGAATAAAAAAAGATTCTTAAGATGTGGTTATCAAACGCTTGAGGATTGAAACATGTTATCTTTGTCTCACATCTCAAATCGGAATAGATTTTAGCAGCCAACTGATGAATCAGTTCTTTAAAACGTTGATTCAATTAATCATCTTTAAATGAAAATACTCCGATTTCAGCTTTTTCTGTTAAGGACAGACGACTGCAGGTAATTACAACACCATCAGTTCTCTGTTCTTACGACTGGCTCTCAAAAGGGAACATGCTCTGACATTTATCTTTTTTTTTCAATAAGATAGAGCAAGGATTATCCCACTTCGATTAAAGAGTTCAGAAAGGTTCAGAAGTTAGTGATTTGTCCTTTAACTTCAAAACACAAAGTTGACATGTTTCTCTTTTCCTCTTTCCGGCCTCCCAGCTGTGATCTTTGTGTTGTTTGCCTCTCAGATCCCACGAGGGCAGGTAAATGCTGCTTCCTTCATCTGCCTTGTTCATCCCTGCTCAAACACACATAGATCACAATTAATGGCTGTTGCCTCCGCTTTCTGTGAATCCCGTTTTTTTTTCAGCCACTTAGCAGCGCTGACTCCACAAGGAGCCCGGCCCCGTCAGAAACAACACACCAGTTTGTGTTAGCCTGGCTTCATCTACACAAAGCTAAAGGCCTTGGAGAAACCCGCTCGGGGATTCTGTGGAGTGAAAGCTCGGGAGCGCCTCGGAAGGTTCCTTAAAGAATCTTGAATCATTAATGAAGGACTTCAATGATTCAAGATGTCTGTGGGGGTTTAAACTAAATCTCTGACGTGTGGAGGAGGGATTTAAAGAAGCACATTCTCTGTCGGCTTTGACGATCAGAAATCATATCTTTCCAACATTTGGAGAATAGTCTTTACCTAGAGTCCAGTGGAAATGACAAAATGAATGTATTTAAGAACTTGAGCTGAAACTTAGCCTCTTATTATCTACTTTGTGGCGGCATATTCTAATGAGTCCTGTTACAGTTTCATAACAAACCAAACAAATCAACACTTCTCGTAAAAGCATTAAAGATCTCTTCACTCATACCATCATCCATAAAGTTTTTACCGTCCATGCAGACAGTCACTCTCATCTGTTGCATGAGTGAACAAACTGCTTATTCTTTTAAACGGGAAGAATCGATCTCATGGCAGTTTCCCAGTTTTTCATTAATTCTGCTGTTCATGTTGTAATTTTTATATATTCTTTTCGGCAAAGCTAAGCTAACGTTGATTCCTCCAGCTCTTTAGTGTCGCTAGGCTAAACACATTTCGGTCATAGCCCCGAATTGGATGTTTGGAAATCAGATTTAAATCCTGACTGGGTTTCAAAGAGGTAAGAAATGAATATGAACTGCAAGTTTGTCATCGTTCAATTTGACAACTTAACATCACTTGTTTTGAGTCTTCAGTTCAGTGGGTGTGGTCACTCACTCACTACTACTACACCAGTCACGATATCAGGAGACGCCGTTGACTTGAAAACACTTCTTAGATTCGCAGCGTCAAGGCTTCAAAACCCCACAATGCAACACTCTTGATTGTATTTCCCCTAAATTCCGAAATCGTTCCATCAGGGGTCTCCTGGGCTCTCTATAGGATCCTCCATGCCCCCCCGACGAACCCATGTTTTGTAAAATGTGATGTTTCCAGACTCACAGCCGGCTCCTCTGGCCTCTAAAACCAAGTTAAACATGGAGACAGCGTGCGGTTATTTATTGGCTCCATAAAAGCTGTTGAGTGCGAAAGGGAGGACGGGGAGAAGATGGAGGACAGGGGGGGGGGAGATGGAGGAAGGGGGGGGAATGGATGGAGCAGCTGCTGGCTCGGCCGTCTGAGAGGCTGCAGTTTGTTATTGCCGAAACAGGAAGTTACACAGGAGGGGTAAAAAATCACAGACACACACAAAAAAAAGACAAATGTGGTTATGTGTGTTTATCTACCTGCAGATAAACACACATAATTACACAGACACACACCTACACACAAACATGGTGCAGACACATAATACACGGTCGGTGAGATTCACACTGTACGAATCATTTCACACTTACGCCTCAGCTACAAGCACACACACACACACACATTCATATAGATACAGGCACAAACAAGCATAGATACCCACAAAACAACAAACACACACACACACATCACAATCACCCACACAACACCCTCTTTCATGCAAACAATTTACCACTTACCATTTTGCCTCAGCCGATTTTATATGGAAACAAATATAAGAACCCACTAGTCCCTGTTGGGCGACTGATAGCGAGAGCATCAAAGCTCCCAGCCGCCTGAAGACGAGAGGGTTCAGCTGAGGTTATTGGATTAGTCGCCCTTCCCTTTGTAGTGTCGTGTCCTGAACCCATGGGGGCGCCGAGCGGGATGGATCCAACAGCAGAGAGACGACAGGGCAGCAGGTTAGCTCACAAATGGAGTTCAGCTTGTTACAGCCGGGGGGGGACGGAGGTTTGAGTCCCGTCAGCGTGAAGCGGAGGGCGGCCGGCGTCACATGCTCGGTTCCATGTTGAAATGAATGGGAAAGAGATACCCCCCCCCCGCCCCAATTAACCACCAACACAAGTAAGATCCAGTCGGTGAGAGGTTATAAATGTCGGTTTTCCTTTTCGGTGAATTGCCCTTCGAACACACTGGACTAAACTTGCCTGATTTCCATTGAATTGTTCCACTGGAAAAAGAAAAGACACACAAACTAAATGAAAACCTCCTCGGCGATGTGATCTGAGATGAGAGATCTTTCACACTCGGTTTGGCTTCCATCGGTGGCAGGTCTAAATTGTCTGCATCCATAAGTGATGTGATGCCTTGTGACATTGTTAGCATAATGTTTATTTCATGGACACACTTTTCATTCCATTGCAGGAATCTCTGCGAGGGTGATGTACGGTGAATAATTTCACTCTGGAGAAGAGACTGGAGAAGAGAGGGACTCTGTGGGTCTCGGGGCAGAAGGAGAACCAGAGCCCAACGCTGCAGATCCACCAGGTTTCATGGACAACAACTGCAAATACACAACATACAATCTTGGTGCTCGAGAAGTGACTCCATCAAATTCAAGACATGAATAATTTCTTCATAAATGTAGAAATGGTTTGTATGACACACAGACACACATCATGTACGTGCAGCACTTTCTCTATCACACGTCGCTCACACACTGTCGGTGGGTCGACCCTCTGGTTGGTGGTCGACCCGCTGCCCCCCCTGAGCCACAGCCGCCCCTTAATGAATAATGATAAAAAAGTATAAAGAGTCTGTGTTTTCTCAAATATTTGTCTTGGTCGAACGGAGATAACATTTACAAAATCAAGCTGCTTTCAAAACAGGCACTGAACTCTGCAGATCCTCCACATTGTTGTGAACTCTGATGTCGGAGTGGAGGATTTTGTTGCTGTGCAGAAAACCTCCCGATGCGTTATGCATGTGTGAAAGGAAAACTCTGGATAAACTCCTAAATAAAAGTTTCCCTGCAGGTCATCTCTTACTGTAAATGTATGCACACAGTTTCCAGAACTTTAAAACCCGAAGAAACCTGTGAACAATAACCCTGAGCAGCCGAAACCTTCCAACATGTCAAACGCCCCACGCAGCTCCTACAGATCTTTCTTTCCGCCTTAAAGTGAAGTGTTGTCGAACATGAATATCGGTAATCGGCTGGTTTTTTACTTTAGTATTTAATCTATTTAAGCTATATTGAGTGTGAGTCATGGACTCGGAGGCAGCCGTCACACTGTGAGCACCGCCTGCCTCCGGGCTGAGTCTCATTAGCATGGCAGACGTCTCGTTCCTCGGTGCAGGGAGCGAGCCGGCCTAAGCCCACTTCACAGAGAGCCAATCTCTCGCTCCTGTTTCGCCACAGTGGCCCATCACCTGCTGCCAAGTACCCTTTCAGGAGGATTCTTCCTGCTCCACTGATGCACGGTAGAAAAGAAACTTCCCCGTGGGTTTGCCTGCCCACTTTTCACGGTGGAGGATGTCTCCTTTAGAGGAGAGCTGCAGAAAGTGTCCGTCTCATCAGGAAGACACTCGAAAAAGAGAGAGAGTTTGTTTAAAAAAATAAAAACTCCATTTGATATCCCAGTCTTTTGTGGGGAAGTATTTTGGAAGAAGTATTTAAATCCTTCACTTAGAGGCGTCTGTAAAATCAATTTTCTCAATCAGCGGCTCATAATGCACCATGTTCCTCTGGATGGAGTCAGAACAGTCTGTGCTCATTTCACATGAAAGAAATCTCATCTCTGCTGTGTTGAGTGGAATCTTCCACTGGTTATTGGATGTGATGACAATTTGTGGGTTATTAGACGACCGTGTGAGATCAGTGACAACTGAACATGGTCAAATTATACCCACTCAGTCCTAGTCAGGTTTTAAATCTAATCTGAAAACTAAATCCAAACACACCTTAAATATGGTCAAATAAAAAGTACAATATTCGCCTCAGCAGTTGAATAAAAGCCGGAAGTCCACCGAATAACATTTTTTGTGTAATGTCGACCTAAAATATAAGACAGCCCTGTTTTGTTTAAATTTAATGATGTGATATTAGGGCCAGTAAGGTTTCCTGTACAATATTTTCCATCTACTCAGATAAGGGGCTGTGTGTGTGTGTGTGTGTGTGTGTGTGTGTGTGTGTGTGTGTGTGTGTGTGTGTGTGTGTGTGTGTGTGTGTGTGTGTGTGTGTGTGTGTGTGTGTGTGTGTGTGTGTGTGTGTGTGTGTGTGTGTGTGTGTGTGTGTGTGTGTGTGTGTGTGTGTGTGTGTGTGTGTGTGTGTGTGTGTGTGTGTATTTGCACATGAACGCATCTGCAGGATCTGGGCGGTTTGTGCGCTGGTCCACGTTCACGTCTGACTCACACAGAAGCCGAACCGAAACTTCATCGGGCACAGAGCTGATAACATGCAAACTGCTGCAGGACTGAAGTTAATATATTAATAATATAATATTAATATGAACACACCAAAAACCACCTGCTCTGCCATATTTGAAAGCAGACGGCGTGCGTGTCCCTCCCTCACGAGTCTTTGACTGCATCTGGGTCGGCATGTGTCCTCATCCTGCAGGTTTGTATTGTATTGTTGTGTAATGCAGCCGGCAGGTAACCAAGAGATAAGAGAGGCATGTTTATTTCATTCCCAGCAGGAGGTTTAATCTCAAAGCAACACTATGAAATGTTTTCACCATAAAAATTACTCGTAATAGGGAAAATGGCGCCGCTGTCTTTCCCACTGATCAACCTGAGAACCTGTTCTGGTAACTCTGGTGAGTTGGTGCGATCTCATGTGAGAAGCAACAATAATTCACTTTAAATTCACAGCTTCAATTGTCAGAATCATGTCCAGCAAGTTGAGGAGGGAAGCCTGAAGTGTCCATCAGTTAAACAAGTTGTTATTCAACTCCCTGAGCATCATCACCTGAGTCCGCTGCTCCTCTCGGCCTCTTTCAGCTCATGGCCCCAAACTGCCCTGGTTCAGATCATTCTCATCGGTTCATCAACCAGCAAACAGCTGATAAACCCAGTGCACCGACCAACTAGCAGTGTAGAGAGGATGTGCACGAGGAGGAGACAAGTTTCAATCCTTTAAATGAGCTCCACGTGCAAATCACTTCACACGGTGGTGGAGCAGCGAGTCGGATCGCTGACTCGTGATTTAGGTTCAACTCTCTGCAGAAACACTCCTTTATCCTTCCAATATTTATTTGCTGTGTTTTACATAAGTGTGAATAATTCATGTCGTCCCCCCCCCAATGATATTCTTTCAGTGTGAATCATGAGGAGACTGACTTGACCGTTTGACTTTGAAATGTTTCCCATCTGTTTTGGAAGCTTATGAATAAGGAACGGTCGTGTGAGGGAAAGTGAATCGTTGGCGCTCGCCGGAAAATAATATGATGAGTGGGTGAGAGCGAGTTATGTAAACAGAAATGTTGAACTCAGTCTAAATGCGGCTGCAAAAGACAGCGAGCAGCCGCCACGCGTACTGAAAAGGCCCTCGTGCTTCGGAGAGGATAACTTTTCATATCTCATTTAGAAATATTAATTCAATGCAGCATAATCTTCCAAAACACGCCTCTGATCTGTGGAGATGTGCACGTCTGGCTGAGCAGGTGAGAGTCAGTTCCATATCTTCCACTGCACACAGGACACGTGTCCACTGTGTATGAGACACAGAAAATCTGAGAAATTCAATTAAGCTTTAGTTTATCAATGTTATTATGATTGTCTTAAAGATTAAGTATATTCAGATCTGATAGAAAAATATATATTTTAGGTATAAACTGAACTTCTGCACGTGTGTGGTGTCAGCATCTGTTTCGTGTGTTGTTCACAATGAAGATCAATAAAGTTGATCCCAAAGTTTTGCAAATGTATCTGTACTGGTTAGAGAAAAACATTCCCATGACATTTCTGTTGCATTAAAAACATTTGTTCAATACTGACATTATTGATTCCACTCAAAACCCTCCGCACACACTCGAATACAACCTGCTTGTGCTTAGATTTGCTCAAACTTTTCTAACCCTGTTCTCCATCTCCATCTCCATCTCCAGCTCCATCTCACAGCTCCGGCTCCGGCTCCGGCTCCGGCTCCGGCTCCGGCTCCGGCTCCGGCTCCGGCTCCGGCTCCAGCTCAGTCTCCAGCTCCAGCTCCAGCTCCAGATCCAGCACCATCTCCATCTCCATCTCCATCTCCATCTCCATCTCCATCTCCATCTCCATCTCCATCTCCATCTCCATCTCCATCTCCATCTCCATCTCCATCTCCAGCTCCAGCTCCAGCTCCAGCTCCATCTCCAGCTCCATCTCCATCTCAAAGCTCCAGCTCCAGCTCCAGCTCCATCTCCAGCTCCAGCTCCAGCTCCAGCTCCAGCTCCAGCTCCAGCTCCAGCTCCAGCTCCATCTCCATCTCCATCTCCATCTCCATCTCCATCTCCATCTCCATCTCCATCTCCATCTCCATCTCCATCTCCATCTCCATCTCCATCTCCATCTCCAGCTCCATCTCCATCTCCATCTCCATCTCCATCTCCATCTCCATCTCCAGCTCCAGCTCCAGCTCCAGCTCCATCTCCAGCTCCATCTCCATCTCAAAGCTCCAGCTCCAGCTCCATCTCCATCTCCAGCTCCAGCTCCAGCTCCAGCTCCATCTCCAGCTCCAGCACCAGCTCCTGCTCCAGCTCCAGCTCCAGCTCCATCTCCAGCTCCAGCTCCAGCTCCAGCTCCAGCTCCAGCTCCAGCTCCAGCTCAAAGCTGTAAACCCACGTTAAATGAAATTGAATGTTCAGGCAAAGCAAAGTCAAGGTATTTACAGCGAGTGTGTAAATAAATAGGATTTGTTTGTCGGTTTTAATTTAAGCACAAGGGAGTTTGTGACTGTGCCCAATCAAGACCTAGATGACTCATCAATATTGTGTGTTTAAATCCTCCTTAATAGACCAGCACACTCCATCTGTAGCACTTTGCATTGTTTAATTTGAAAGTGCTTTGCATATCTTTACTCCACCGGTTATGATTATGCATGATGCTGTTTGCTTTGCCAGAAGCCAAATTACCCGTCAGCGACACTGAAGAACCCTGAACTCCAGACTCCACAGCAGAGAGAGTCTGGTGATCTGATCCCTGATCTGCTTCCAAACACCGACTGATCTGCCTTGAGAGTCCGGCTCGGCAGTGAACCTCTGGATTCTGCTCTTTTGGGACGATTCTTAGCAGAATGGAAACGTGGCCTCTGAATGAATAATTAATTTGGCTGTGAACCAGTTATAAATGAGATGTTTGTTTCTCCGTTTGCTGAACTATAAATGTGCTTTGATGTTTATAGGCTGACTGAGAGCGAGGAGGAATCAACACAGAGGAGAGCTCCGTTACAGCGACTTCACCGACCGCGCTCCCTCCAGAGGATTTTAGAGCAGCAGAGGATTTGAAGCTAATCCCACCGGCGGAGTACAGTACAGCATGAATGAGGGCCGCCGAGTGATCCCCGCTGCATCTCCGAGAAGTTGCTCAATGACTCCCGCTGTCAAAGGCTTAACTGATCAAACTGGCAAATTGGTATTGGTATTTGGGTGGTGCAGTATTTATAGGAGCTGTGAGCCCGATGCAGAGTGACGGAGACACGCCTGCATCACAATGGACAGTGATCTTCAGCAAATCTCCTACAGTTGTAACAACACCCACTTGGAATCACAACGGGAGACAAAGCATTTGAATTCTGCTTCTCTCAGCTCACACCCACAACCGAAGGAAGTTTATCTTTGCGTCTCGGATGAGTTGAAGTCGTGCAACATCACAATATATGTTGGAAAAGTACAATTTTAAATGATTTTCAGCCGTCACTTCACTTTAGAACGGTACATGAACTGTATTTGAATAGAAATCTTTCTGTTATTGCCAACAACACAAAAGCTTTTAAACACAGAGATGCATTATATTAAGACTAATGTGGTAAAGTCTGTTGTTGTTGTTTTTTGCACAATTTAACCAAAAACCTCCTTCAGACACAAACTTGCCTCGGCACCATTTGGAATTGATAATTATTAGATCAACAGGACAAACTGAAACTCACTCTTAAGAATAACTAATCGCGCTGTAATTGATTTTTATGATGTTTTTTCTTTAAATGTCGTTATCTGAACATCTGCTTCTCACAGCTTCAGTAGCTCATCTTCAATTCTGAGAAGACGCGTCGTCCATCTTTGTTTACAGACTAAACTCTGCTCCATTCTCAGAACTGCCATATTGGACGAGGCCTTGGGAATGTGATGACATTAGTGTTTGTGTTCTCACATCAGGAGAAGCCTGGAGAACGAGGGCCATCCAGGCTCCAAAGAAAAAGAGACGCTCTCCTACCAGCAGAGTGAGAGGTGTGCTGCAATGCATTAGGGGTAGTTTCCTCCATTAGAGGCCACAAAAGACGTCTGACAAAAAATCTTTTAATAATGATAGCTGTGCATAATTGAGGCGGGTGGGAGCTAATGGCTCACGTGTGTTAACACAACTGAGCTGAAATTAAACGATGGAATAAGTATTTGAATCCTCGGAGGCCGGAGCCGGGAACACACAGACCATCTCATGTTGTTAATTCTTTATACGCATCAACATCACAGAGCGAGAGCAGAGACATGTCTCTGTCCGACTGTCTCACCACCAGAGAAACTGAAACAACACAAACAGACACAAAACAACCACGAGGAGACACAACATAACGAGAGGGAGATGAAGACAAACTACAAAGAAACACAAAACAACCACAAAGACAGACAGACCAGGCTACACACTTAATTATGCTAATCACGCACAAAACAACTGTGCAGCCACGTCCTACTGAGTTTCTTTGTGTGTCCTTCATCTTTCTCCTGTGCAGGAGGGACGATCGTCTCATAACAAATCAACCAGGCCTCATGAAAATGATTAAAAATGAGCAATCACACTCTGGTTCAATTTCTATAATACAAATAACACCTTAATTTGTTCATTAATGACTTTTAACAGCCACATTCACATCAGTTTCAAATCATTCAAAAGAAAATACAAATAATGATAACTATATTAAAAAGAAGAGCTGTAAAACATACGAAATAAGAGAAAATAACAAAAACAAGTTTGTTGAAATCTGTTGCAGTATAAATAATTAAGTTTTTGAAGCTCAGGATTAAATTGTAAAAAAAACATTAAGCTTTAAGAGTTTTTCATGTATTTAAATTACATACCTTATTTCCGTGTAGCTTCATTTTAAAAGGATAAATTACGTGTTTGCTGTGTATATGTTGAATTTGTTTAAATAAATTGATTAATTGCGTGTTCCATGTAAACATTTATATATAAGTTTAACTTTGATTAAATTAAAGTTTCAAGTTTTAATGGCGTCACATTAACGTGAAACTTAAACATTAACGTGAATCCCGATCGTGGCTCGTCCGCTGCGTGAGCTGACTCTGGGTCAGTGGTTGCTCCCGCTGCCCAGTGGTTTGCTCTCTGTGGTTATTCCTCAAACTGCAGCCGACTGTGACCCCTTGACCTTTGGCCCTGTGGAGGTTGGTGGTGACAGCTCTCACGATGTCTCTCTCACCAACCGCTGGATCGTCCTTGGCCGACCGGCTGCAGGTCTGATCCTCGGCGCTCCTCAGTTCTCTCTCAGTTTCAGGGACTTTTCAAATAGTTTTTCGTTTCTGGCACAAAGGCACAGATTAATTTTTCGGTTTCTCTCGGCTTCCAGACGTCTCTTCTCCGGTTGAAAGCTTCATTTTGGTTTTATTCTTCTGAAGGAAACTGTTTCATAAACGGCTTCTCAGATGAAAACCCTGGACTCAAAGAAAGAGTCTGAGCTATTTCATGTGAAAACTCTCTGAAAGGCAACAAATGGGCAAAAAGAAACATCAGTCGTATTGTTTCTATAGTTTTGCTCAGTTGAAAAAACAGGTGGGTTTCGTTCTAAAGGTGTTTAAAACATCTGGATGGAAACAAAAGCTGGAATAAGAGCTGAATCTTTTATATTAAACCCAGATTCAGGGTTCACAGACAGGGATTTTCAACCAAGGCTGTTTTTACCCCTATCAGTGTTTCTACAGGAGGGAGAAGAACAGATGCAGAGAATGAAGAATAACAAAATATAAATGTGCAGCCGGTGAAAGCAACAAGCAGGACTGATGATAATCCTGCACGGTTCCCTCAGAGAGAGATTCCTTCGTCACCAGAGACACGTACAGTAAAGACCTGCTGCCTCCTTGCTGCCTGGAAGCCTCAGGAACAGGATGGATCAGGATCAAAAGCCTTCAGATGTGCACATGTCTCATGTTCTTCGGACGGGAGGGAATTTTCATTTCAGACGGATTCACTGAGGTAATAAGCTGCAGGTCCCAGGGAGAAGCTGGAGTGTTATTGTGTGTCTGGGCTCTGAGACAGTTTCTGGTAAAGTTCTGCAAATACCTGTCGATCATCGTCTTGTCGGTTTCACACTCGCCACGTGTGTTTGAAGAAACAAGTGAACTAAGTGCAGCAGCTGAAGCTTCAGGGCTCCAGCAGCAGGTCTTTATCTGCTGCAGCAGTTTAGACATGATGATGTTTCAGATCCTTTCTTGAGGAACCAAGTCTACACCCAGCTCTCCGGGGTTCCATGTCAGAAAACAGCTTTAGTGAGTAAAAAACGTTATTACACTAAACTGGAAAAACTCCAAAAACAATAAAAACCCCCGAACATGACTTTGACAGAAGTCGTTTCCAAACATCCTCAGTGACGTACGTGTTACGGCCTCATGCAATGAATACTGGGAGCAGAGAGGAAGACTACAGGTTGTGTTGTGTGACATGCAGCGTCACTTCCCCTGTGTTGTCTTCCCGCTGGATTCAAACTGGAAATGTGGCGATGCATGTCAGACGTGCAGGTGGACGAGCGGGTTTTTAAAAAGCTTCCTCCGTGGGTTTGAACACATCTAGTCGAAAACTGTGAGAAAAACCATAAAAAAGTTTGGTGTAAAGAAATCTGTCGCACAACCGATTGATTTTTGCAAACTGTCACTTCACAGCCGGCCATTTTCACGGCACCTGCCGGGCGTCACCTTGTTCCCGGAATTAAAAGGGCAACACCGGGCGAGTCGGAGCGAGGCCCTCTCCTGTGAGAACGAGCTGTCTGAGACGAGAGCGAGCATCTCCACAGACTGGAGGGTTCGATCTCCTCGGGTGAGTTCTCTCCTCCGGCCTTCACGCTCCGTTCTGAATCACTCGCTGCTGCACCGCCGGAGTTTTCCAAGTTCTAGTTTCTCTCTCTCTCTTCTGGGATTCAAACCAACATCTGCCGACACGTTAACAGACGGTGGACGAGCGTGCACGGACAAAGAGAACATCTGTTTTGTGTAGCTACCTGCTACACACACACTTCAGGTGCAGCACGTGTTCACTTCTAACTCGTGTGAGGGATTACCAACATGCCAGTCAGGTTGGCTTCAGGCTTCTATGAGGAGGCTCATCCCTCATTCTGAAGACGACTGATTCAAGCTGCTGTCGGTGTCGACATCACCAGAAGGTAGTCAGGCGATTGGCCTATTCTGAAGTCGTCATGGTAACGCTGATTACTCCAATTTGAGAGTTCATGCAAAGGTTCAGTGAAGCTTCTGTTGAGTCCAGTTCAGCAAACATCCATCAGGAGTCCTGGGCTATTTGGTATCTTCTTCCAGCACAACATTCCCGATACGGCCAAACAATTAAACTTTTCACACAATCAGACACATCACATGGTTGTAGTCTCCAACAGGCCTTACATCAGCTCGACATGTGGGGAAATAAGGTTATTTATTATCTTTAATACTGACAAAGTAAGATTTATAATGTTTCTTGAGCGTTAACTCAGCATAAAGACCGGAGGCATCGGTAGCTCTGTCCAACATCTGTCCAGAACCATGATAGAAACATCTGGACAGATGAATAGAACTCTATTTCACCAAATGGTGAAAATACAAAAAACAAGACGGAACATGAGATGTGACAGAAATCGTTTCAAACCAGCAGCTGTGAACTCGGTGACCTTCTCTCTCTGTCACACGCGATGAAGATTTGAGTTGAACCGGAGTCACACTTCCTGTGGGGTGGTGCGTGTTGAAGCGACACATTAACACTTGTCTTTCACTGGACTGTTGAATTTCCACTTCTATCGATGGCTGGTTGAAACAAACACAAACGACTGCACAGCATCACAGGAAACGTCTCCTGCAGCTGCACAGTTACAGTAAATCATCTCACACTGTCTGGAGTCTTCCATCCTGCTAACACACTCCTCAGCTGAGATGAGTCCTGGCACTCGGCTGCATTAGAATACATTAGAGATGATGAATTCCCCTCTCCCGTGTTCTCCTCGTCACACAGGGCTGGGCTGACGTCTGAGGTGGCGGAGTGACACGACTCCCACTTCCCTGCATTCATATTTTTCCCTCTTCATGTGGAGAGATGCCGTCACGCTCGTTGCCTCGCTGACAAATTATCAAATATAAGGTTGGTGACGACTTTCTCATTTGTTTCCCCCGATTCCTCCCGTGATCTAGAGACGTGTCCTTACTGCTGCTTGCCACATGTCTGGAGATTCAAGGTTTCTGATGCAAACGGGACGTGGACGCAGCTCAGAGGACGGAAAGAAAACCTACACGCTGTCAAGAGCCCGAGTTCCCCATCTAGTTTGTTCCTCCCTCACACCACACACACACACACACACTGTGACAGTCACTGAGAGCACGTGAGCCACACGGGGATGATCCCAGCTTCAGTCTCAGCTTCTGCACCATCTCCTCCTCAGGGTCCTTCCAATATAAAGAACAGCAGCCA
>CM076726.1:20463299-20585799 GCA_038501795.1 Pseudopleuronectes americanus | reverse complement strand
CTAATTATCTCTCATTAGTGGCCTCAGTAATTACACAACGCTTCTACAGCTCCAACTCCTCTGTCTCACGTCGGAGGGGATTTCAATTACTGACTCGTCTCTGCAGCTCTGCCTGGTGCCTCTGCAGCTCTGCCTGTCTCTGCAGCTCTGCCTGGTCTCTGCAGCTCTGCCTGGTCTCTGCAGCTCTGCCTCGTCTCCGCAGCTCTGCTGCTCTGCACTCTGCGGTCTCCGCAGCTCTGCCTGCTCTGCAGCTCTGCCTGGTCTCTGCAGCTCTGCCTCGTCCTGCAGCTCTGCCTGGTCTCTGCAGCTCTGCCTCGTCTCTGCAGCTCTGCCTGTCTCTGCAGCTCTGCTGGTTCTGCAGCTCTGCCTCGTCTCCGCAGCTCTGCCTCGACTCCGCAGCTCTGCCTGGTCTCTGCAGCTCTGCCTGGTCTCCGCAGCTCTGCCTCGACTCCGCAGCTCTGCCTCGACTCCGCAGCTCTGCCTGGTCTCCGCAGCTCTGCCTCGACTCTGCAGCTCTGCCTGGTTCTGCAGCTCTGCCTGGTCTCTGCAGCTCTGCCTCGACTCGCAGCTCTGCCTGGTCTCGCAGCTCTGCCTGGTGTCTGCAGCTCTGCCTCGTCTCTGCAGCTCTGCCTGACTCGCAGCTCTGCCTCGCTCGCAGCTCTGCCTGTGTCGCAGCTCTGCCTGTCCGCAGCTCTGCCTCGACTCCGCAGCTCTGCCTGGTCTCGCAGCTCTGCCTCGACTCGCAGCTCTGCCTCGACTCCGCAGCTCTGCCTCGACTCCGCAGCTCTGCCTCGACTCCGCAGCTCTGCCTCGACTCTGCAGCTCTGCCACCCTGTCGCCTGTTTAGCCGAGCGGAGCCAGGCTGCCGGGGCACACGGGTGGAAACTCCCAGGAAAAAGGATGTTTCTGCAGCTGGGGTTCATTCCTTCCATATCAAGCACCCGTCAACGAGACAGGACAACAAGGTGGCTGGAAGAGGCCTCGTCTGCAGCGAGGACTCATTCCAACCGGCCGCTGATCCACTCACGCTCATCACTTATCTCCCGCTCCGATCCCAGATCAGTCACCCTAATTAACAGGCCACAGAGAAACACCAATCAATACGGCGCAGGGATAATTAACCCCTCGTGTTCGCAATCCTCGCTACAAAGGTGAAATTGAAATTGATTGAGATTACCTTTTGTTGGCTAATTGCGGCCGTCAGTCGGGTGAAGGTGTTGACGGAAAATCAGTGGGATTGATGTTCCATGTCCCCGCGGAGAAAATGCTTTTATTTTGAAGCCGTGCTGGGGAATTGTGTACTAGTTTTAATACTTATATAAGTGAAATAACCTGAAGTTTAACATTTCTAAACAACTCCCTTCTCTCAGCTTTATTGCCTTTGACCTCAGTTAACCCTGCCACTGGTGCTCAGTCTGTGTTTATCTCTCATTGTCAGTTTATTTTCAGGTATTGACTTTGAATGGAGTTAACGTGTAACATGGTAATATTTTGAAATGGCACTTTATTTCTTTCATCTGTATGATATGTTTTATGCACTTTACCGGAGCTCTGAAGGGTTTTATGTGTGAGTACAGAGATTAAGCTATTTTGTGCCTGAAAGTACAAGAGAAAAATCTCAGGTAATACTTGAATATGGAGTGCATTCACTGCTCTCCAGTGGATCTCCTCCTCTGTAATTGTTGTTTGAATAAAAGTTTGAATTACAGTGAAGTTCTTTGCACTCTTGTGATTCTTTATTCACATTTTCAGGGTTCTAAGAACTGGACGGGAAGAACTTTTTACTTTTGTTTCACCCTCGACTGCCCACAGACTCAAAACTGACTGCAGGAGGACGCCACCATCTTTAAAACCAGGAATGAACCGATGGGGAATTCATTTGGAAGGAGGTGGAAAACTGTGTGTGTGTCCCCCTCTGTTCCACACTGACCCAAACTGAGAGGAGGAGGAGGAGCCGCTGTGAAACATGTGAAGCAAGATCAGGATTTACAGACAGAGGGAGGACTCTGTAAATAACCAGAACAGGATCAGGAGCACAAGTGATGGACTGGAATGAGGCAGAGATAAATAAACTGGGACTGGACCCCTCGTAAAATCTGAAAGAGTATCGAGAGTCTGGATCAATCAAGGTGTCACTGAGCAGAGCTGAGATGAATCAAGCTGAACACAACTAAATATAGATGTTTAATTTTTCTGTTTATTAGGGTTTATTAATACTCCAGTGGAGATTCAAACTGAAACAAGACAAATCTGATGATGTGGTGGGAAAACTCTGACGTCTGATATGGTTATAATGTGAAGATTATTAATGATACGATCAAAACGTTCCAGTTTCTATGATGTGATCAATAATAATATGGAGAATTGCAGCAGGACACACACACTCACACACACACACACACACACACCATAGACTGTATATAAAGATGTCCGACATGAAGGTAGCCCAACGAGCCCTTCTTCTGAGTTTTCTCATGAAGCACCAAACCTTTCTCCAGCATGGACGCTTGATTTATTTATCCGAAGGTCGTCTCCCCCTCCAGTGAATTATTCCTTGAAGTTGCCATCACAGATGAACTGGGAGTCTACTGGGTATTATCCCACACCACTTCCATGACGTGTGTGGGATTAAAAGCAGCCCTTAATAAACTCCTCTACCTCTGAACCTCTGCACGTGCACCGGGTGTTTCCAAATGTTCTCTGATGAGGATTCCCATCATATGCAAAAGCCGGTGGTCGAGCTCTAATCTGCTGAATGGAGGCAGCGAACACGACAGCTGTCCTCAGACACAGTGGAGCCTCTTGCTGTGAAAGGTAATGGCCGGTACGGGGGGAGGGGATTGGACAGGCGTGCTTTTGGAGAGGGATTCAACCTGCCCACACCGAAACCAGTGACACCGGGGGGGCGCTCCTGAGTGACGGCAGCTTAGTGAGCGATGACACGACAAGCTGCTCAGTCCCTGGTGTCGGGAGCGACCCACTTTCCCCTCTCTAATTGCAAGTCCCTCTTTGAAAACTGCATTACTACGCACAAACCAAGATTCAGTGTGCGACTGCAGTGGATTACACACAATGCGAGAGGAGAATTAGTCGTTAGTATCAAAGCCGTGGAGTGGGTTTCCATACGTCAAACACAAAGTCATACATATTTACAATCCCTGTGCTCACTGATTTACATTAAGTGAAACTGCAGCTGTGTGTGTCTGTGGCCTGATCCTCTGAATAAATCAGACAAAGGTGAGCAGCCATCCAGGGAAGGGAAGCTGCTTTCAGCTCAATCGTCAAAATCTCCACTTTATCATCAAGAAGTGTCCAAACCAGAGACAAGTTCCCATAACACTCATGTTTATTGTATGAGCTGTGGATGTGATGGCAGCTATTTACACACATGTTCCATTTTACAGTGTGAATAACATCATGTCCACGCGGCTAACAAGAACCAAGAGCGGCTTTACCGCCTGGATTTCCATTATTTACCCCCTGCTGTGACGCCTCCACTGGTCTAGTTCTGGTGATTTACCATCTACTGGGAGAAGATTACGATCTCATCAAAACTCCTCGGTACACACATCGTGGGTCTTGTGATAATTATTGATTTTTGGAGTCGATTCGGCTCTGCGGCCCCGTTAAACGATTTATGGGACCATAAGAAAACTGGGTATGATGTGTGAATTCACGCCAAAGGACGGCTTGGGAATCGAACGTCGACCCGGTGGCCTCCAGACCCTGAATCAGACGACGGTGCATTTTCTCATTACATCTCTGGAGCTGAGCAGAATAAAACAAAAGAGCGTGGACAGAGGAACGATGTTGTTATCAGGTACGAAGTGAAAGCCTCTCATTTGAAAAGGCCTCCTGTGAATCCTGTGAATCCTGTGACTCACACACACGTCCTGTTTTCCTGCCGGGCCTCACTCACAGGGGGATTCTCCACAAATGATTTATACATCTTCGCCATTTAATTTGGAAAGCAGCAGCAGTAATGAAGCCCTGTATATCCCGGCTGTGGGCTCTCCTGCATGCCACGAGCACCGAGCGGCTGAATCTGGTGAACTGGTGCACGGGCGAAAAGCGAGAGACACAAACTATTGATGTTTTAGCAGGGTCCTGATTGAAAAGTGCTTCTCAGGGTGACAGACTCAAGGAGATTCCTCCCTGTGGAGATCTGAGCTCAGTGCACTGGTTCAACAGCACAAGACAGAGCTGGAGATGAAGCTGAAACATCCTGAGCTGGTTTCAAACCCATTTGAATCCCAGTTCACACGTTTCCAACTGGTTCTGATGAGATGCAGAGATCGATCTGTGAAAGAAGCTGTTTCTATCTACAACTCACACTGTGAACAGATGAACGGCCACAAACTGGGACACACATGAACACAATAAACTGTTTTTTTCAATCGAATAATGTTTCCATAATTTATGAAAGTTCCCAAATCCAAAAATTTATTTTTGTACTAATTATTTAATATTTTACTATATTAATCATCACAAACTGGGAACAAACATGGACTCGTGAAAACCTTTTAATAATCTGTTCAACACAACATGAACACACAAACATCAACATGAAATCCAAGCGTTTCTATGGTAACTGAAACAGAAAAAATCCCTAACCTCTATTTTTTGTACAGAATCAGCAAAAAAATTACTTCATATACACTGTGCTTGTTTATTCATCTAGTTATGTACTAATTATCTTAACAGAATTACCTTATGTACAATTTGTAGAAATCATAATCTAACAAATCATCGTTAGGCTTCGAGGCTTATTACGGTTTCAAATGCCCCCCCCCAACACCACCACACACCACACACACACACAAAAAAGCGTTACAAAAAAACACACGTAAAAATATTCCAATCTTATTTTAATTTAGTTGTATCGTGAATGTTGTTTATTTATTTCTAAACCAATAACAGAAATGTGTTAATACGTGAATAAATTAAATGAACCTTTCTATTACGGGAGCAGCATCATCGTTCTGAGATTAATTACAACATATTAAAGTACACAAAGAGTTTGTTAACAGGAGCAAGCGTGCAGAAGCACTGAGGGTGTGTGTGTGTGTGTGGGTGTGAGTGTGTGTGTGTCTGTGTGTGTGTGTGTGTGTGTGAGATAAAGGAGTGGGAGCCGTTAAACCCTCCAGGCCTCCGAGTAAAATACAGTGACACGCGGCCTCACTGTAATTTCACCATAAAAGACTCACAGCCGCACTCAGATGTAAATTTATCGAGGCGTCGTAACGTTTTACAGCCGCCGAGCCGTAAAGGATATGATCACATTTGCTCAGAGCCGGTGAGATTATGATCCTGGATGATGTCGCTGCCACCGACGACTCTCAGCCTCCCCCCCCCGTTGATTTAATCACTGTTAAAACTGCAATTAATGACAAAGTGCGGGAGATAAAGAAGCATCAGGTCTTTGTGTCTGGTGATGATATGAGAGGATGTTGTATAACAGATCTAAGTGTGTTGCCAGAGGAAGAGGAGTTTGAAAGTATCTTAAATAAAGGTGAGAAGTAATGTCTGCCTCCTGTTTGTCATCTAATCCCCTCTGAGTCGCTGTCACAGCACCGGGACTATGTGGACTTTCTCGGTCTAGACTTTCTTTATCGCTGAGCTTATTTACAGATCAACAAATCAATTTGTGGAGGAAAAACAAAAAGAACTAAGGAGGGAAAACAAGAAATCGAAGATATGAAAATCCTTGTTTCCATTTCCTCTCCTGTGAAGCTGTCGGTCTGTCAAACGTTTCCCCCGCTGAGCAGCTTCAACCTGCAGAGGCAGCGCACAGCGGAAGGAGCTTAATTAGGCACTAATTGACTTATATTTTCAATTAATTGAGTTGTCTCCCGCTGACGAGCTATACCTTTGGACAGCAGGCGCCTCAGTTTGATTAGTCGACTTGTGAAAAAAGGCATTTTTCAGGAGCTGTGGGAAAAAAAACAGGAAGTAAATGGCTTGAAATTGGAAATCTAAAGCGATTTGAGATGCTACGAGAGAACATCTCTCTTCTGATGCTTGATATAGACTGGATGAGCCCACAGTGTGTGTTGTGTGTGTGGTGTGTGTGTGTGTGTGTGTGTGTGTGTGTGTGTGCGTGTGTGTGTGTGTGTAATTGTACAGATATCTTTGTGAGGACATTTTGGCCGGTCCTCTTTTGATGGGCTGGATTAAGACTTGATTTTAGGGTTAGAATTAGGTTTAGGTTAGGGTTAGGGTTAGCAGGGTTAGGGTTAGGGTAGGGGGGTTAGGGTTAACCCCTGTATTGGGATGTATTGTATGAGCACAAACCAAAAGGTTCATTTCGATCGGTGCTTCTCGTTGTGTTGTGTTAACTCGTGTGTGTTTTATAACCGAGTATTGGTTTGCACTAGTATTGTTGATGAATGGGCTAGAGCTTAGTTTGTTGTGGTTAGGGTAGTGTGTGTGTGTGTGTGTGTGTTTCCTCTTGTTTGTAAACACTGGATCAAATCCCTGCACTTGCCTTAAAGGTTCCGTGTGTAGAGATTAGTGACATCTAGTGGTGAGGTGTTACGTTGCAGCTGAACACTGAAGCTTTGTGCCTGCAAATAAAGTAGAATTGAATTGAATAGGGTTAAGTATTTAGACGTGACGGTTGAGGAACCAGGGAATGTATAACGCCAATGAGTGTCCTCACATCTGTAGAAGCACAAGATGTGTTTGTGTGTGTTTGTGCAGGAACTCCTACATCCTGTGCTTCAAACATATAATCTTCCTCCTACGCAGGCAGAGGGAAACGCAGAAATGTACAGATCAAGCAGATCTGTTGTGACACCTAATGTGAGTGGCGTTTAGCTGTTATCACTGAGCATTCCTCAAGCGCCACTTTAATAGAGGCTGCGCTCAGCTCTCGCCTGTGAGAGGAATATTTGAAATCCGAGGGACGTGTGCATGAAAGGGAATGGAAACGACGGCTAATGTGTATGAATGGGAGCCGTGGCGTTCGGGTATTTCACGCCGCACGCCCTGACGGCGGGCCAAAGTGAATAAGTTGTCAACTCGTATTGAAATTCATATTGTATCCCTGGCTGAGGCCGAGCCCATTTTCTCCACCGTGCTCTCGCCACGAGTCCGAACGATAGTCAGGGAGACATCTAATGAGGCAGGAGGAGAAATATGGAGGGGGGGGGGACCCTTTCACTCAAGAGTCGGCATATTCAACAGCCAGTATCTGAATTCAATGGGAGGACGTGCTGTCGGAGCTTCAGGGCCGGAGGGGGGGGTTCGGGGAGAACAAAACGCAGGAGGAAGAAAAGATTGTGTGAGTGAGTGAGATGGGCGGTGACAGCGTCGGCCTCGGTCTGGTCAGCTCGGCTCAGACGATGAGTGAAGACGAGGGCAGCTCGGAGGACTGAGGCAGGGAGGGGAGGGGAGGAGCTGGGGGAGAAGATGGTCGCCGTTGGTCCTGAGGGTTTCTCCATCACGTCCTGATCCAGGAAGATCTGTGCACCTCTCAGTCCATGGGCTGCATCCTTCAGAGCTTGTGGTCTCTACCTGGTCCACGGGGGACCGGAGAAGCCATCACCTCTTTGGATGCCGGTTCATCCTCAGAGTGAATCGTGGGATGGGGATTTGGCGGCCGAGAAGGATCCCCCCACCCCGCCCCCCACCCGTAGGAGCACTTGTTTGTTGGAGATGGAAGGACGTGTTAGTCGGCTGCATTTGAAGGAGCCATCGGAACAGAACAGCGTAGTCGAGCCGGTCTACAAATTCACTTTGCAGCTTTTGATCCACTGGCCCTGCAGCCCTGTGCAGTTTGACCTTTGCCCCCCCCCTCCTGAGAACCTCAGCCCTCTCTCTCTCTCTCTCTCTCTCCATCTGCTCTGTTTTTTTTTACCTCTTCTGCTAAAATCCAATTTGCAAATTCGGTGAATGCCACAAGATTGTGCTATGAGAATTTTATGTTCTCCAGTTAATGGCCCTCAGTTTATTCCCTGTGTAAGTGCTGCCGAAGCCCGAGAGTGTTCAGGTTTTCATTTTAGAAGCTGATTTCACTGACGAGCTCGTGCCTCATGCTAATCAGGGAGCGATCATCTGCAGGCTGGAGGAACAACGTGCACGTTCTGTGGTTTTTGCAGCAGCTGTTAGCAGAGAACCTCTTCCTCACCAGCATCCATTTAATCTTCTAACCTTCACCCTCCTGATGTGGCCTCTGCTCAAAGGGAAGACGGTTAAATAAGCTCATTTTGTAGCATCGCTGTTTTTTCCCCTTTTGCTGATTCGCTCATGTCCATGTGAACAATGCAACGTTATTGACAACACAAAGCAAACTGTGCTGTGGAGTCGAACCAGACCCCATCGCAGGAGACAGAGGAGCAGACTTTAATCTCCACTTGACACCGACTCATGCATTTTATCAAACAGCTGTTTGCAGGCAAGGATCAACTTCCTGTGCCTGCGCATCACTAATTAGATGTAATTACAATCTATTTTCTCACACACACACAAACACACACAAACACATGGAGACAGTGTCAGCGCTGTGTGTTTGATGTCTACCAGCTCTCAGAGCAGCAGCAGTGCAGATTTTGTATCCGAGGTGGATTTCTGCTCTGGTGTCACTGTTTGTCTCTTATCAGCAGCAGCAGCAGACACTGCAGCTCCCCCCCCACACACACACACACACCTGCCTGACTGCATACTGTCCCCTAGTGGTGGAAACACAGGCCTGTCGGTCCTGATGCTGCAGATTGTTGAGAAGGTTTACGAACGTTTAAGATTATCAATCCACTTTATTATTAAAGCCCTATTCGCCAAAAATGCCTTGATCACTTGTGAAGTCAATAGATATCAGTCCCATTAATATACCAGATTTGTTTCCATCAAGATCCATTAATTACTCCCTGAGATACCAGTGAAGAATTAAAACCAGTCCCATCTCACAGTGTTAAACCTGATCTGGTTCCAAGGCAAATCAGAATGGTATCTTTCTTGGCCCAATGTCTTATCCTGGAGTTCTGTGGTAATTCGTTAGCTAATGACACAAATACAAATCAAACAATCGTTGGGGAGACGTTGTTTGTTCGAGGCTCATAGATATAAACTTATTGAGATTAGTTTAGAGGCTCAGTGTGTGAGATTTAAGGTGAAAGGGAATCTATTAGCAGATTGAGAACAAAACAATCCTTGTGATGTTTTCACTAAATGGAACAAATTGTGTTCTTTTCATTTTAAATTCTACACACTGAATTTAAAAAATCATCATCTGTACATTCTGGGCTTACTTAAGATTAATAATTATCAATATAAAATTATTTCTGGAGAAGGATTCATTGCTTGTACTCTTGCTAAAACCTTTAAAATGTTATTTCTGCAGCCAGGTCACTTCTGAGGGCCACTGCAGGAAAGGTAATTATACCTAATGAATAAACAATTACTTATTTTCTCCAGTTTAATTGGATTAGTTATTGATTTGAGTTTTAAATTTGCATTTTGCTCCTCTACAATGGAAAGCATGTAAAAGTGGGGTTGTCCACATACTTTTGGCTTCCTTTAAAATTATATTTTAGACATTAGTTATATACATTTAATAAAATCACACAAACACGTTATGATAGGATCAGTGTCGCCCTCTGCTGGTCTTCCAGTAGAACCCGTTCACCTGACTTGTTTTTCAGTTTGCAGATGTTTTTATCTGGCTGATGTTGTGTTGTGTTGTTTTTTTTTGCCCCATGGGAGCAACACAACCTCTAAATCCTTTTTGTGTGATTCATCACTTTAATCTTCAATCCCCTGAGCCTTGTTTTTGGAGAACACGTCCTGTGTGCTCGAGCTTCACAGAGTACGCCCTGGGTAAAACTAGAAATGAGTTCAAGTCTTTAATACAGGAAGCAAAAAAAGGAAAAACAATCAAAGCAACTGATCCTGGCATCGAGACAGATTTCCTCTCCTTGAATCCCACATGTTTAGTTTTGGATTTGTTTGCCAACACAGAAACTGAAGGTTTAAGATAATTTAATGGGAGCAGGAGGGAGACGCTGTGAGAGGTACAACAGATGTCCAGATATGGGAATAGATTTGTTATTTGTTGTCTGAACGTTTCCATGTTTGTTCTTCGTGCCAACATGTCCTCATTCATTCATCACCCGTCTTTTTCCCTTCGTCCTCGGTGTCTCAAGGATTCTGACATATTTGGTTCAAAAAATGATGTTAAACTGGTTTGGCTTTGATTTCAGTCTTTGCTCCGTTTGGCTCCGGCTTCCTCCCACTCTCCTGGAAACAGCTCTGCTCGGCTGGAAGTCACGACTCGCCGACTGAGCACTCTCAGATTCTTTTATACTCGGAGAGAACTGTCGAAAAGAGCAGGTGAAGTCTTGGTTCTCCAAGGTCACGAGTTGACATTTGAAGTGCGGGGGGGGAATTAGATAAAAGGCGGCTCTCCGATGCGAGTGAGTAGGTCTTAACTGGCCTCTTCAGCTTCACTCTTTAATCTGCCACATTCTCCTTTCCACTGCTCAATTTGACAAACAGGATTTGAACTGAAGCCTCCCACACAGTAAACACTCACAGGAGTGAGCTGCGAGTGGCTGAGGGGGAAATATTTACCACTCTGTGTGTTTACCACCTCGTGTAATCTGAAACAGCAGCTGCCAGTCGGCCGCGCTTCTTCCTCCGCCACAGAAATGTCACCGGAGGTAAACAAGAGTCGATTTGTTGGTTTGTTTGTTTGTCACACTGGACGTCAGGCGGCTTCACGGGTCCCGGGTTCACTTGGCCATGTAGGCGGCCATGTCCTTCTCCAGACTCTGGGCGAAGCGGTGGTTGAGGAAGAGGAGCTGGCCGTGGGGCAGGAGGCGGCTGAGCAGGGCGTCGATGCGGTTGCTCCTCAGCAGGACCTGGAGGGAGAGTTGTTGTTAGTGATGACCCCATGAGAATCTGTTCGGCTGCCATCTTGTGTCATTACGGTTGCCTTGTGCTTTTTACTGTGGACTCCTCAACATGTGATGAGTTGCTACAGTTGGGAATGAGGCCGGCAGAGCACAGCAGCCATGTTTCTAAGGAGGTGAAGTGTTTAAGTGACCTGATCTCAGTCTAATGAGGCCTGTGAAGAGGCCGCGCTGCAAATACTGTGGGTTTCTTTGTCATTGAATACAAATGAGACAAGAACATTTTTGTAAAAACACCTGTTCTAGTGTGTAGAAGGGTTCTACATCAAAATTCTGTTTTAACAACCCAAATTCCAAGTACTTCTTCTCCTCCTGAGGTTCTAACCTAGAGACGGATCCTTTAAAATGTGCGGAAGAGGCACAAACATGGTAGAAAAAGCTTATTTTTCTATCTTTCTTTGCACAGACAGAATCAGGAGCTTTCAAACAAGGTATGATTTGTCAAGGTTGTGTGAGGACCGAGTCTGGTACCGACAAAAAACACAACTGAAGCAGCACAACCAAGGCCAAAGCTTCCCACAGGCGGGACAGAGTATTTTAAAAAGGTTAAATGTTCTTTAAAAGGTTTGAACAACCTCCTTTAACCCTTCGGTGTCCTCACCTCGCTCCCCTGGCCCAGCATGTGCAGGTGCTCCAGGCAGTGTCGGGTCAGGTTGCGGAGGGTTCCCTCGGCCAGCAGCAGGTTCTCGTGGGGCTCGCACACCAGCGTGAAGCCCAGACTCTGGACGCCCAGCCACAGGGCGCTCATCTCCTCAGAGAACGGGTCGCCGGCTCTCAGACGCACCACGCCGCTGCTGGCCTCCTGCAGGGCCAGGGCCTCCTCGCCGGGCAGCGCCTCCACCAGGGGGCGCCCCGAGGCCTCGCGGGACAGGGACACCGCGCTCCTCACCTGCCTGAGTCACAGAGGAGGGCGTCACATCTTTAGGGTCATAATAACCATTAGAACCTTCACGAATCACCGTAACAGCATTTTCTTTCAAAGTAGGGAACGAACATACAAATCAAAAGAAAAGAGAGAGGAACCATCAAAAAATATTACAAAGGGTTAAATAAAGCAAACGTAACAGACTGTAACTACTGACTTTACCTGATCACCTAAACAAGTAATAGGATGAGACAGTTTTCTGTTAACTATCTAATCATTGAAGCTTATTGTAAGTCTCTTTGGATACAAGCATCAGCTAATTGAAATGTAATGAAGCGTTTCAAGCCTTATTAGACCACCTGACATGAGAACAACGGTTAAATAATTTGTGTCCTTCATGTGTTAATAGTTTGATCATACATAAATAGGTCACTCAATTGAAGTAGGCTCGATATTTCATCAAGATCCATTAATATTTTCTTGGAAAAGTTTGAAAATGTCCCATAAAAGCCAAAACACATCAGTTTTTAAAAGTGCTAAAGAATTTCTGGATCTGTCTCTGTTTGTTTTTCCACCAAAGCTTTGTGGAAATCTGCTCTGTAGTTTTTTTGCAGGATCCCAAACAAACGAATGGAAAACAACACCTCCTTTCTGAGAAGGTAAATATACAAATCAAACTGTCGTGGTCACTGGACATGAAGCAGCACGACAGGCATCGTCTTTCTCTTCCGCCGCTCGGAGGCGGAGCTTCGTCCTTTCACGGCGATAACGAGCAGCTACAGTTTGTCATGTGGGAGGAAGGAGAGGAAGGAGCCTGAAAACCAACGAGACGACTGCAGAGAAGATGGACAAGCTCCTCCGGTCCATCCAATGTGTAGCCTCAGAAGATCAGCAGGAAGCAGACAGACGAGTGGGGGCATTGCATCATCATGACGCTGCTGCTGCTGTTCTTTCACAATCAAGAGCCGAGGTTTTCAGAGTTTCTTGGAAATTGCAAAACACGTTTGGGATTTTCTGAAAAGGCCGAAATGTCTGAAATACACGACGTGCAGAGGAAAGAAGCCTCAGTTCACTTCATCTGTGACGTCACTTCTTCCAACTCCTTTTGGGAAATGATTTATGGATTTTTAAACATTTACTGTTAGTTCACTTGCTCACCTTTTTCTTACTTGTAAATATTGATATTTTCATTTTTATCTTAAACGTGTTTGAAATAACTTATTGGATTAGATTATGCATTACCAACTAACTCACTAACTAACGTACCCACCGACAGCTAACATACTTACTAACTCACTATCTCACTCACTAACAGTCTAACTAACTATATAACCAACTAACTCACTAACTAACGTACCCACCGACAGCTAACATACGTACTAACTAACTCACTCACTAACTAACTCGCTGGCAAACAGACGAACTCACCCACTCACTAACCCAACTAAATAACACATTAACTAATTAACATACTAAATAACCAATTAACTCCCAAACTAACCAGCTCACTCGTCAACTAACTACCCATCAGACTTACTGACCAACTAACTTACTGACTAACTCCCTCACTAACTAACTAACTCGTACAGCCGCTCACCTCGCCACCACCGCGGCCTTCTCCCCCCGCAGAAGGCGCCTCTCCTCCGGGCTGAGCTCCCGGAGCTGCTCGGTGAGGAGCCCGTCCTCCGGAGCGAAGAGGCGGCAGTAGAGCAGCCTGCTGTCCCCGGCAGGGAGCGCAGCGAGCGGACACACGCTGTGGATCAGGAAGCATCGGACCATGATGACAAACGAGTGGAAACACCAAATACACGATTATCTATTTATTTACACTGAATTCACTTCCGCGTTGGTCAGCTGATCACCGTGGGCTACCGTTGTTGTGCCTTTTATTAACCAGCAGATGGCGCTTGCTCATTGTATTATATTATATTATATTATATAATATAATATTATATTATATTATATTATATAATATTATATTATATTATATTATATTGTATTATATTACATTATATTAAATTATATTATATTATATTATATTTTATTATATTATAAATTGTTGTAGATACATTATTTATTTAGAATAAAAACAACTATTGCCTTCTGTAGATCTAAATAAAAAGTGACATTTAAATTCTTGTATTTTACGTAAATGTAAAAAATAAAGAGGCATTTTGTAAAAAATAAGATGTGGGGCTGCAAGTAGAGATTAAATGATTGATAAATCTGCTGATTATATTCTTGCTGAGCTGAATCATCTTTTATTCTTTGAAATTTCAAACAAATATGAAAAACATTGTGTTGTTGGAATAAAAATCAACAAACATAAATAAATAAATTCAATGAATCATAGGAACAGGAACATACAGCAGAAACTGCCCCTTAAGTTTCCACTACACACACTATATCGACTTGTTGGTATTAACTGACTAAACTGATTAAATCAAGAGGAGCTACCCTTCAGGACTTATACATCATTTCAACAAAATACTGCCTGATATCTTTGTTATTTCATTTTTTGCACAGCACAGGTAAACGTGCTGCTCTCAACAATCTGCATCCATCCCACTGTCAGATAACATAATTTTTCACCGACACAGTACAGTGTTAGGGCTGCTAACAGTTGCTTTCCTTGTATGACAGCAAGGGCAGCTCCAACTGTTTGCATCAATGCCCTCGTATATTTTATAGTTGATTCTCTGTTGTCTCTAGAGGTTCAGATGCACTAACCCTAACCCTATTTGAACCTCAGCATCTAGGGTTCCAAATTTGTAAAATGACTGCAAATCTTAATTGTCACCGGACGCTAAGATTTGCTTCTGTGGATTCTCTATGTGTGCTCTTAAATGATTTTACATTTTTTCAATCAATAAAAAACAAAAAGTATATTCTCTACATTCCTGTATTGACACTTGTTTGCCACTGTTTAAAAGGTCAGGCAAATATCCATTTGCAATTAGTAGCCTTTACAAATAAAGGCTGCACTAGTTGTAGAAACTTCCCTGTGATAAAAAGTCCATTAATTTAAGAAACACTTTGTGAAAGATCAGACATTTATTCACATATTAATAGGTAGACTTGATGTTGGCTTATTAATAATAATCATAAAATATGATTGTTAAAATAATAAATGTATTTATAAAAATAAGATTAAAGTTATAAATTAAGAATAATACAATTTGTAATCAAATCTAAACTTTCTAGGACTGCAAAGCAGCCCTGGGGGGGGCCCAAGCACACGCATTTGAAGCGTTGAATGCGTTTTGACCACTGACACTGTGGAGTTGTTTGTTTACGGCTCAGCATCAAAGGATTCATGGTCCATGTATATCCGCGATACAGAACGTCGTGTGACGAAAAATCAATCTTTTAATAACTTTGTATCTCCATCTTGTTGTGATGACACTCATCTCAATTTGAAGTTGATTTGATGAAAGCCCAGGTACAAATACCTCAAAGTAAAAATGTGGAATATGGCCAAAATGGACACTCAATGCAAAATAGCAGGCTTCCTGTTCCATGACATAACTGTATATCGATTTTTGTGAAGATCGGTCAATGTGAACACGTTCCAGGGGTCTGGGGCATTGAGCCATTTTGCAACGCCTGCAAATTGTGGTAAGAATTTGGGCATGTTAAAGACCTCATAAAGCCAATTCATTTGCCTGATTAATAATAATAATAATCCTTACAATTTCAATAGGGCCTCACCCTTTCAGTGCTCGCTATTGAGAATTTCTGAGGTTTACAGTATAATATAATAATTTATTTTTAAACCCATGTTTGTAGCACTGAACTGAAATGACAATAGTACTTGTTGGTATTATCACAATCTGACTTATAATGTCTCTCATGGTGTTTTTATTTTTTATGTGTTTGCAAACTTCAACAGATCCTTTCTTACCTTGTAGAGCCCATTCCTGTCCATTTTTAATGATATTTTATGTTTAATTTGACTAATTCTTTTCGTTTGGTTCAGTTAAGTTGATTGTTTACATTTTTTTTAATCTAAGTCAGAACAACCTCAGGTGAAGAAGTTGAAAAACAAAGAGGCTGAAAACAGGGTGAGAGTGGAGAGGAGCTGCAGGAGAGGAAGAAGTGGAGCGAGCGACAAGAGGCAGCTGCAGCACAAACAGAGGCAGCTGCTGATCCAACAGCTGCTGCTGCTGCTGGTCACACTTCTTTACCCTGTGTGTGTGTGTGTGTGTGTGTGCGTGTGTGTGTGTGATCAGTCTGCAGTGATGGAGGGAAACTCTGACTGTGCTCTGTGTCAACATTTGCCCCCCCGTCGTGCTGACCTCCTCGTCCTCCGTCCCTCACAGACTCGCTGACACTGGATCTGAGGAGCTGATGGAGCCATTAGGCTGAGAGATTTCAAAGTAAAATACTTCTTCTGTTTGGTTTATTGGTGCATTACCAAATAAAATAAGTAACTTTCTTATATCACTGATTGCATCCAACATTAAAGGAGCATTAAAGATTTGCTAAAAATGCTTCATTGTCATGATGCATTTTATATGTTGGGTTTCATACACAACATGAAACCCAAAGTTTTTTAAAGATCAAAGCAATAAAAACAATTGATAATAACTAAAGCAGATATAGAAAAGCAAAAAAATAAACAGATATCTTGGGAAATGTTTTAAAGGCACAAATTCATAAGTTGTGCCTTTGGATCAAAGCATCCAAAGCAGTGTCACAGCTTTTAGATTCTTCAAGTCTTCACAAAGCAGCGGATGGCTGTAGTGCACCTTGGCACCCACCCGCCATTAAACCGAACAGAAGAAGAAAGCAGCAAGTCGTATTCCCAAGCTTCAGGTTCGAGAGAGAGCGAGAGAGAGCGAGAGAGAGCGAGAGAGAGCTAGAGTTCTCTTCACACAGAACTGATGGGAAACTCAGCGACTCGCGACACGTCCCAGACCGACGACACCGGAACAACCCACGACCTTGTGGCCCTCCTGACACAGAAGGTCCTGACCGAGTGTGGAGCGGTGATCCAAGCAGACGACTCCCAGCAGTGGGACGACTACATCACACGAGTAACGCTCAAGACGATGGAGGGGCTCAACATTTCTCCGGGAGCCTACATCATCGAGAAAGTGCCCGACGCTGTGGTGAAGGACCTCAAGAAGGATCAGTGTGGGACAGAGGTGATGGAGGCCGCCTGGCCACTGCAGGATGCGGCTCTGGAGGAGGCTCTAGTGCAGGGTTTGAAGAAGCACCTCAAGAAGCACCACCGTAAACAGCGGTGTTGTTATATTTATGAGAAAATACAGAGTTATGAGCATACAGATGATTTATTTTGGGCTTTTTTGAAGTTCAGTTTTTTCTCAGTTTCTCTAGTTACGATGTTTTTCCTCTGAACTCTTCACCTCTGCAATGAGGTCTGTGTGAGCACCAGCTTTTATCTGGAGTTGTGTCCTCTCACAATCCAAGTCTGGTCGATAACATTTTCCATAAATGTCCACAAAAACCTCCGTACTAGTGCGGTGCTTGTCGTAAACCTGCCTGATTTCTCCGGAGCTACTTTCAGAATTATTCCAGAATAAACAGCTCTACAATGTTTTGTGACTTTTTGATTGTTTTTGTGCTGGATGTTGTTTGCAGAGGTTTTAAATAAACAGTCTCTGATGCAGAAGAAATGTTCATTGACCTCCACTGACTGCTACAAAGCACTGATTGCTATCTTCATTTCATTAATATTGACATATCGCATGTCCAAAATGCATCAAATTCTGAAACACTTATCTCGGCCATTAACACACAAGCCAAGTGTGAAGCCGATAAGATGAACAGTTTGCGAGACATGCGTTCCACATACATACAGACAGAGATCTTGCTGGTCTGGAACAAGGAAACTCAAATCCTGAAGTACAAGTACCTCAGATTTGTAAATGTACATGTACTGTACTTGAGTAGAAGTAACTTTCCACTCATCCTGTGTCTGTAAAAGGATTGTAGGGTCAGGACAAAGTTAAACTAGATTGAATGCATGTTTTATTATAAATGCCAGATTGTTGTACAGGTTTTCCAGGCTAGTGGGGAACCTGCCCCGGTGTTCAGCCTTCAGTCGTTTCATCAGAATACATGTTGAGCTTTGTTTCTGCAGCACACGCCCTGTGTGTAATGATTACCCAGGCTGGTTTACAGTCATCACTGAATGAGGCCGAGTCGCTGCAGGTAATAATTAGCCAAATAGCTGTGAAACAATTCATTGTGAAAGTGAAGCCTGATTTCACTGAGTTTCCAGTTGAGGTTCAGTGCAGCAGTAGCACGAGGTGGATCAGTGTGAGGGATGTTCGTGCCACAGGAAGCGTCTGAGCAGGTCTCAGCGATTCTGAACTATGAGTCACAAGTTCTTTCTGCTGAAGAAGCTGAACAAGAACAACAACAGGATTTGAGTGAAGAGCGATCGGCCAATAGCGTGGACCGATGACGACGAGGCCCGCCGGTTTGAAATAAAGGAAACTAACGACAACACGCGGCAGGCCACTGAGCTATGTTTGTGTCTGTTGGGGGGGAAATGAAAACATCCTCTGTCTGCAGTTGCAGAGAGCAAACACACAAGCTGAGAAGAGGGAACAATCAAGATCACAAGTTTCTGATCCTCAAAAGCACAAAAACAGGAAGTTGAATGCACCAGGTCCCACACCCTTCCCCTGAAACCACAGGGTTGTGCAGCAGCCTCGCCTGCTTGTTACAACCTGGTCTTACAGGCTGGTTTGTCAGTTTGTCAGTCAGTGTCAACAGGCCACAGCAAGCAGCGGGTTCACAGGTGACACCCAGGCTGCAGCTTCTTCTCTGCTCAGAGCCGCCTGCAGGACCCCGGGGAGAGGGGGTGTGTCCATCAGGACGGGCTGGGACGAGGAGGTGGATTCACACAGTAGAGATGTTGAAATGAAGGGTGTGGTGGGTGGAGGTTTGAGAGCAGCGCTGCCATGTTTGGAGATGGAGGTTTTCATAATCTTGCATTACGGTGAATTCTCTGGTTTTAGAAAGAAACACAATGGTAACACAATGGACAAAGTTGCAAACCATCAGAGGACGTCAATGTCATTTGATCCAGTAGATCAGCAATAAGATCCCATATGGATATCTTTACTTTTTATTTCTTTATTTCATATGTATCAGTGTATAAACATGTTAATATGATTTATAGCAGCGTGCAATGTAGATATCAGGAAATATTTAGTGTTTATCAATGTGAACTGTCAAAAATTCTAATTTCTCCTATTTATTCTATACGTCTAAAAAGGTTTACCATACGGTAACCAACTATTTTGTGCATACGGCTGCTCACAGTAGTTTTAATTGTTAACAATTTTATCAATATACGCAAATATCTGCTAATAATATAGTGTTATAAAGTGTTTATATACTGATTACAAATGCTACTTAAGGGGAATTAATTAAAGTAATACATCAAAGACTGTATTTCAAGATGGCTGAAATGTCTCCACTTCATCACACTATCCAGACCTGAAGCCAAACATATCCAAGATGTGCACGTCGCCATCTTGGGCTGATGATTTCAAAATGTTGATTTGAAATTATTTCATATCGAAGGGGAATTAGGCTTAACTTTGATCACACAAGCATCTCGCTGAACTCAAAATGTGTTTTCCAGTCGCTCTAGCATCTTTCCTGGTGTTTCCTTTATATTGGCTTGAATACCTGAATCTCGGGCTCCTAATTGAATGAGTTCAAGTGTGTGTTTTCTTGTCTTCGGTGGGGGGGAAGACTCATCTACATTTGAAAAAGGAAGCTTGTATTGAGAGGCTGCTACATTGTGATCAGCCTCATTTAAAAGTGCGAGGCTCCTCGAATCCCTGCAACAGCTCGGTTCTCCGTCCTGATCAGACGAAGGCCGGCAGCTTGATAACGAGAAGTTCACGAGAGAAATGTCCCGGGTGTGTTCGATCTGAGGATATAATCTATCAGTTTAATGTGTTCACAAGACGACCAACAACCTCTCTAAGATAGAAAGTGTTGGCCTGAACTTAGTCTCCAGACGTCCATCGGTGCACACACACACTCTTTCTCTCTCTCCCAGAGCCACATGGCCGCTGGGAAACTGCCGGATTTTAAACTGTGGCCGAATGCCAGGAGGGAACAGAGGAGGGGGGGGGCTGTGCTTTTTTAAACCTCTCAGCTCAGTCACGTGTTTACAGCACACGGATTGTTTTACCTAGAGCAACAGAACTGTTACCCTCCTGTCGGGACTTGTCAGGCGCTGCCTCCCCAGAGCCCCTCCCTCAGCACACAGGAATGTGTGTGTGTGTGTGTGTGTGTGTGGTCACGTGTTGCTGCAGCAGATCAGAAACTCCCACCATCGGCTGCAGCGGGAGGATTTGAAATCTCAGGAAGTGCTCTGTGTGTGTTTGTGTGTGCAGGAAAAACCTGTGTCCCCAGTGCACAGAGCCGGAGACCAAACACAACGGCACGTGTTCTATTCTTAGATTTCAAATGTGGAAAATTACATTTGCTTTGACTGAGTCCAACATCAGAGGCCTGTTATCAGCTTTACACTCAACTGTCATGAAACAGGATTGGTTTACATGTGGACTAAAAAGGATGATTTTCATTTAGATCTCATCTTCAAGTTAGTAGTTTGTTATATCTATATAGTTCACTTAATTACCTCTGCTATAAAGCTGAATCGATGAATAGGGCTGGAAATGAAAACCGAATAATTCAAGTGTCATGTAAAACACATTTTTATCACCTAGTACCAAACTTGAGTCCTAAAAGTTAACATTTACTTCTGTAATAGTCATATAGTAAGTATAAGATTTTCATATTTAAGTTTAGCTTTTTCCCTAAAAATACAAATTTTTACACCATCGGCTGTAAAATGGACAACATTCTAAATGTCTGGTGGCTACAGTCTTATACCATACACTCATCTTTCAAGTATCTGTACCCAGTCCAACCAATGAAAACACCCACAGCACAAAACCCCTTGATGTTAGAAAACACAACATACAGGACATCTTCAATGAACACACATTGGGTCTTTATTTAAGCAGCTCCCCCACAAGCCTGAACCAACACAGTCCAACCACCCGGTTCATATCAAACTGACATCAATCGCTCTGCAGAGGGGAAAACATCTCTTTACATTTAGGGATTGAAAGCTCAACAAAATGGTGTTTTCAAGATTAAAAATCCTCTCACTATTGCTGACCTGCAGCATTGGGGGAAAAAAAAATCTCACTGCAAAGTTAACAGGTAGCTTGTTTGCTTTGGTTTCTTCTGACTGAGAAAATAAAATTAAAAACAAATATTGCAACAAATCAGGAAGAAAACAGCTCTGCATGAATCAAACTTTACAAATGGTTGTGAAAGTAAAAATAAGCATTATGAGACGTTTGGAGAACGTCTCATAATGCGTATTTTGTCTAAATGGGGGGGTTGAAAATTCATAAAATAATTATATTTAAAAAAACAGTATCAAAAAAGCACCTCACCATTTTAGGTTTTTGATTCAAGTGCTAAAATAAGGTGGAAAGGGAAGAAGGCAGTGAAAGTAAAACATAAAACCCAGTGAGGAGACTGAAGACACGGGAGATTTGGCAGAATGGTTTTGGCCGTGGTTCAGCACGATGGCAGTGATCGGTTCTAACGTCAGCATCATGCAAAAGGTCAAACTGGCAGTAGGTCCAAGTGTTTATAAAAGATCACAGAGCTTCAGATCATCTTAAATCAAATCTGAACTGCACCTCCACGTCTTCCAACGCAAGGTTCATCATTTCACGTCTTTACCTCTTAACATTTGCATAAATAACAACTTGTGATAGTTACAAGACATAATTGAGACTTAAAAATCCCAGTTTTGTTGGTGCGATTCCAGAATCATCGTGTCCGTGTGGGTGGGGCGAGACCTCAGGCTCTGAGAGAGATTTGCATTTTGCAGTCCATTCAGGGTGGGGGGTGGGGGGGTGGCAGAGTGATTGAGGCAGCTCGGGGAGGCGCTCACAGCTTCTTCAGGCGGCTGTACATGTCTCTCTTGCTGCGCTCCCCGGCCCAGGTGCGACTCTTCAGGCGGAACTTCCTCAGGTCTTCCTTGAAGTCCTCGTGGTGCATGGGCCGGTACGCCTGAGGTTCACATTGCAACTGCAGAGGAAGAGAAGGAGACAGGTTCAGAGAGCAGAACAGACCACCGAGGACTTTGCCCACCAACGTGTGAGAGAGATGTTCATCCAACAAGAAATCCTGTCCACTTACAAGCCTCTTTGTTAACATACGTTGAGACATTCGAAAATATTCTGTCCTACATGATGATTCGAGGATCTAGAAACAGCTTTAAAATTACACATCTTAGGGCTGGTTGTTCTATGTTAAAGTAACTTTTCACTTCCCTTTAGTCTGTACCTGTCACTCAGAATCTAAGAGGGACATTTGTGCTTGTGCAACTCTATTATTGCCTTAGTTTGAATAAATTCAGTGGGATATGCAGAAATTACAGCTGAATCCCAACATCAGCAGGAGTTCAGCTGTGCTTAGTGAGACAATGAACTATGGTTAATGAACACAAGGTATTCCAGTTGTGCGACAGCGCTGGGCATTCTCATGTTTCCAGATTGTCAGATATAAACAGGATGTCATATCACAGTAGCCAAAAGACCGATTTCAAAAGATAAGCTCACCTGAAAGTGAGGGAAGAACTCCTTGTATCCTCCTTTGAGGATGTAGAGCTCGGGGTAGTGGAGGTTGGGGTATTCGTTCATGGCGCGGTCTCGCTCCCTAACGAAGCGGCACATCCGAGGGCCGCGCTCCGAAGAGAACTCGCAGTGGAAGACGATGACGACTCGTTTCTCCGCGGAGGACGGGATGATCGGGGTCTTCAAGAAGAAATCCTCCACATGCTCCTCCTGGTGCAGGTTCAGCGCTCCCTGACACAACAGACACAAAACAACACTCAATTTATACAGTAATTTACAGTCCTTTCTCAACTTTTATACCCGGTCAAATGAAGTCCCTACATATGAGACATTCAATAGCAGGGAAGAATTAATTCATTACTTGACCACCAGGTCTTAACGGCAAGCATTTATTTAATCATTGTATATGCGCTCGATTATTTATTTTTAGAGGGAACATTTTGTTGTAGCTCTATTTGGCCCTTTTATAAACAGTAAATTACACTTGCAGGGTAGACTCACCTGGATGTGTCCTCCGTCAAACTCGTAGGGGTAGCGACAGTCGATGACAATCACTCGCTCAACTAGATGGTTAAACTGGCCAGTCAGAGCAGACACCATCTGAAGACCAGAGGAAACACATCAGTTTTGTTTATATGTGAAATCACCAGCAGTAAAATACTGAGAATGTGTTGTCAGGGCAAATAGAAGAGCAGCCAAGATCATCTACTCACAATCTCTGGGGTAATGTACTTGAGGTCTTGATGTTTTCCTTCCACTGTGGATAACACAAAAGGCTAAAGAAGGAAATAGGGTGTGATGGGTTAATTTCACATAATTAAAGTCAGTGATAAGGAAACAGTTGGAGATTCTTCAGTCTTCCTCACCTTGGTGAAATCTCCTATCAGCTCATTAGAGCTCTCCTCACTGTCCAGCAGCTTCTCGATGTCGGTCTGACAGAAGGATTTGGATCTCTGGAACAACGAGCAGCCCTGGAAGGAGACGAGGGACAGACTTAGGAAGACAGTTGACGAGAAACCTCCTTTAAATCCAGGGACAACAGTCTCAGCAGAAGAAGTCATTTTTCCACTGTCGCAAAGAAGGCAAGAGACAGCCAACGGTTTTTATGATGCAATTTGTGCTTTTGTTATAAATCTACGAAGACGCTCGTTAATTAGTCAAAATGTGTGTCCTGCTGCCTTCATGAGAGTGTAAGGGTGCCTCACCATTCGTGGGGATTCTGGGTTTTGCTCCAGGCTGGTGACTTGTGTTCCTGCCAGGCTGCGTCGTCGTTTCACCCTGACCGGCGTGACATCGTCTCCGGGGCAGTCGGGGCGCTTGGCACAGGGCCGGGACATCGGACTGGGCATGGAGGGCGAGCGGAACAAGCTCCGCGGCCGGCAGCGAATCACAGGCTAAAGGAGACAAATTGAAATGTTCAGCTTTTAGATTGACGAATGAAAGTGGACGCAACAAAAAGACAATCCTGCCATAACTGTTGGTTCTATTTTAGAAATGCTGCTGAAGTGCTCTGCTCTTGGAGTTCTCATCAGATTAATGTACAGAGAACTTGTGTTAGTACGTCGACTTACCGAGTCTTCTCCTGAACCGTCAGAAACCAGTGGGGCAGTGAGCAAGCTGGCCATTCCCATCGGCATCCCAGAGTCGTTCTGTAGGAGAAAGAGATGTCAGATAAACATATTGCAAAGACAAGATTATACGAATTTTATACGGGTTATAAATGACAAATCATGTGGTTCCTAAAGTAAAACTATAAGATGAATTCAGTTATTTCAAGTTCCAGGGTCTCACCTCCATGTTGTCATCCAGAACACCAAAAAATCCATCATCCTCATCCTCGTTTAGAGAGCTGCCAGAGGAGCGCCTCCGGAACACGGGGCTGGAGTCGAAAAAGTCCAGCTGCTGGATAGGAGGAGGTGAGGAAAACTGGACAAAGTAGGAGGGGGGGGAGAGAGAGAGAAGTTTTATATTTCTAGAGCAGGTTTTAAACCAAAGATGGAAAGCAACCTTTCAGGTGTTGGCATACCATGAGTGCTGGTGCAGAGCTGGGGCGGCGAGCGAAGGCGTCCTGAGACTGTCCACCGTGAAAAGAGCGCAGTCGACACCGCGACACTGGTTTGGTTGGTTTCTTGAATTCAAAGCACTCCTGGAAACACATTAACAAAATGGTTAATGCTCAACACTTTCCAGGAAGCATTGCCAACAACTACTCGTCAACACTTTCATAGGTCAATATCTATTTGCTACACAACTGTTCTCATGCAGTGGAGTGAACGCTCGTTTCAACTAAACTAAAAATTAAATCAAACACCAACCAAAAGCCAAATAGGTAATTTGTTCACCATGGCAACAGATCAGCTTTCTGATCATTAAGTTCTATATTAAGCTTCTGTATCTAACCAGGAGATTGTGAGTTTAACAGTAAGTAAAAACAATTTTAAACACCTTCTCGTTAATGTGTTCCACCAAAGGCAAACAACATCACTGACCTCCGGCATGTTTTCTTTGTCGTCTTGTTGACAGGACGAGCTGGCGGCATTTATGTGGGAGGGTTGTTGTCCGAATATTCCATAGCGGTGAGAATCTGATTCCTGTCCCTTTAGAGATGGACTGAAACCCAGGAGCTGGAGCTGAGAGGCAAGAAGAAGAGAGTCTTGGTTAAAAAGCTGCTCTGCTGAGTTTGGACACTGGAGGACGATTAGCACCAATAGAGTTGAAAACTAAATCTTGTTCCCAGACCCAGCTGCAAGTTTGAATCATCAATCTGTAACAGTTCTGAAGGTGATTTGGAGATTCAATTTAAAGTGATCTGGATGCTTGATAACCCAAACAGGCAACAATCTGACAGAATCATCCAATCCAGAACATCAGTGAGAAATGAAATCCAAAAGGCAAATATCACAAATCAACTTACTGGCAACGAGTTGATTCTTCGAATTGGTAGCCTCCTGTAATTGAAAGAAAGGAGAAGAAGCATTCAGTACAAATAAAAAATAAAAAATAATAATAAACATATAAGGTTTGTGATGTAAAATAGTCCATGGAGAGCAATGTCACTCAAATAAGGGGCACTGTTACACCAGTTAATGATCTTGGAATATTGACTGGAAAGCAACTTACTCGTTGACAACTCTGCTCGACTGTTGAATTGCCCTTTCAAATCTGTAACAGGAAAAAAGAGAAACCATTCAGAGTTGGAAGGTAATGGTTGAAATGTTTCAAGATAGAATGGTGTGTCTAATAAAACCCACTTTAGAAAGAGGCCGGAAAGCCTTAATTGCCAGTCCAGACACTGTGTGCCCATTAACTACAAAGAACCTGTGGCTCTATTGAGAATCCAAGAGGAACGGTTGGATTAGATGGGCGAGTGCACAGAAGCAAGAGGTGGTCTTTGCACTGGAGTGATGCCCACCTGTATGCTAAATAAGTTGAGTGCAGAGCTCAGTGTTCAGCTCAGGGAGGAAGGGATGCCGAGATCAGCTAATCTACCATATGCCTGCTGGAGCCACTGCCGCCAGGCCCTGTCCTGCAAAGGTCCTTTGTTTGTCGAGGGGGAGCGTGTCCCATTCAATGCAGAGCAGAAGGAGGGAGGGCAGTTGTTCTCTGGGGGTGCCCTCGTTTCTATAGCCCCGATGCAGAAAAAACTCCTGCCCCCTCTTTACTATTGAAATAACAGTGTATAGGAAGAGTGTGCCAAAACCCAGAGGGGATGGGCCACCATTAAACCCAAGCGGAGGCCATGTCTTCCCCCCAACCAGCAAACCTCCTAGCAACCAAACAGCTGTGGAGGGGGTGAGTGAGGTCTCGGGGACCAAATGCTGCTGTAAAGGAACTCGCACATCAGACGGCGGCAGATGTCTGCAGAAACTCACAATCTAGACAAGGGCCACCCAAGATAAGGCAGCTGAGCTGGTAGATAACAAAGCTATGGACAAGTGCCATGTCCCTTTCTCCTCTTGATCAGCTCCAGAAAATATATTTATTTCCCTATTGGAATCTAACCTGCTACTTTTTTCCCGGTGAGAATAAAAAGTGTTGTAACATTCCAGCCCACAGGTTATTTTCCCTTAACTCTAAAAAAACAAAGAAAGTTAAGCCAACATGCCTTAATGGCTAATCTGCTTAGTAAGAATCTGTGAACCTCTCGTTTTAAAGCCAACGGTAAAAACAATAATCCTACAAATTAGAAACTGGTGCTTGGTTCAGCTGTGAGCCTGAGGCCAGGGTGGTGGTTGTTGGTGATAATCTGAGGGGCGCAGCTCACAGGCTGATTGATTGCAACAGACGTGATGGGGACAGTGCAACTTACGTGTCCTCCACTTCAACAGCGTCCATGGGGCTCGGGGGATCCATGCCGAGGCCTGAAGAGAAAGACTGGGGTCAGAGATCGATACCGGCTCCCAACAAGAATACTGGTGGATTAGACCCATGTCTGGTGAAAACTGCCCCGTGTTCCAGTTTAAACAGGTGGTTCAAGTGTTTGATGAATGTAGCTGCGCATTAAAATAATCGGATCTGCCAGGGACATTGGTTTTACTTTATCAATCAAGATTTAAAAAGGAAAAAATTATAATTTAGTCTAGACAAAAATGTAAAATTGTTAAAGATCTCCAACGCTGGGTCCTAAAGCCCAAAGGGTGATGTTGCTTCTTGTTTTTCACAAACAGGCTGAAGCCTAAAAGTTAAGAGTTCATAGTCACGATGTGAAACAGGGAACAGACTAATGCAGGACGTGAATGCGCGAGGAATTAAAAAAGAAACTAATCCCTGAAATGAACCATGAGTATCTCATGAGCACATCTTTAAGTTATCCTTAAAATGCATGACGGTGAATCAGTGGCACTTTGGGCCCGAAGGCGTCATCTGTAACGGCATCAATTAGCACAGACAATGGGTTTTCATGGTTTGCTCACCGGCATCAGATGAGACGTCAGAGGCGAAGGAGGGAATCTTCTCAAGCCGGGCATGCTTTCTCCTCTTCGGGGTATCACAGAGGCTGAAGGCGGCACACAACAGGAAAAACAATGGCGTGAGCACCGACCCACGGCTGGATCAAAAGTTACAACACAAGCACACAATACCTTCCGAGTCCCGCGAGGTTGTCCATGACCAGAGCCAGGTTGGTGACGGGGGACAGCACCGCCGCGGGTCCGGGGTGAGAACAGAGTCCTGCAGTGCGGCGACGAGAGCGAGGAAAGGCCGGGGATCGTGTCGGGCCTACTTTTCAAAACGGTGTTAACGGGGCTAGCTTGGTCGAATAGATTCACCGACTCCATGGTTGGAGGTCCAGCGGGTGTAGATCCAATTGCGGGGAGGCGAATTGAGTTTGAATGTCCAATAAAGCGAAGCAGGACGGTGCTACTCCTCCAGCTAACCAGGAAGCTAACCAGCTAGCTAGCTCCGGGGAACATTTGGAAAGGCGACGGAGCCTGAGAACCGGCCGGACGTGACCGTGTGGTTCTGGAGGTAAACGGTGTAAAGCGGGTCGTGCAGGATCATCGAACCCACGGTGCACAGCAGCAGCTCGGCGGCCTCGCTCTCTGACAGCCGCTGGTCTCTGGGAAGCGACCCTCCCGGATGCTGCTGGTATTTATGTTCAAAATGAAACTCCGGAGCGGCAACCTCTGAGCCAATCAGCGCCCGTGTATCATCGTACGACCAATCAGGACGCGGGACACTTCTCACGCCGTTGTCATCGTGCAGAAGAAGAAGAAGGAGGATGTGACACAATCCTTCAAATGTTCCATCTTTTGTTCTCGTCCCCTGGACTGAGGCCGCGGGATACGACCGCACCAGCGGATTGTTCAACCCGGCTTCTCACACTCGCGTTCACTCTAAAGATCAGAATCAAAGTTGACTTGGCAGAAAGAGATTTTCAAAAATGAACAAAGAGATCCCTCCTCATCTGCAGCATGAATTCAAACCTACAGACAAAAGACACTGTTCATTTAGTCATTTATTAAAGGGATAAGTCAGCCAAAAATGAAACTTTACTCTTTTTCACCACCATGGAGGCTGTAAATGGTGTTCACTTCTTCACACAACAGCAAGAGAACCATATAAATGCCTCCAGACTGCTCCTATGGTGTCGTCCAAGTGTCTGTAAGCCCTGACATTCCAATTCACCTCCAAACAGCGTCATGTCCACCATGTGTTCAGCCTAAAAGATCAGCAGTAACTTGGAGGACGTCAGAGGATAAAAAACATGGTGGAAATGAGTCTGCTTCAAGGTGAATTTGAACCGGGCTGACACATCAGGGGCTTTCTGCTTGAAGGTTTCTATGCATGCCAATGAATCATCTGTTTGTAATTTGTTTATAACTTCACCTCAAATGAGGGACAAATCAATTATTCTGTATTAAACTGAACTGAATACACCGCAGTGATGGTAGAAATATCAGGGGTGGGGAACCTTTTCAGATCCTTCACTTTAAGTAAAGTAAAATTAGTAGTTAAAAGTACTATGACCAAAATGTAAAGAAATACTCCTTATCCTGCATTGAAAATATGTGTATGATCAGCAAAGTATTACCTATGAATCAAAAGCCAAAGCTCTCAATAGAGTAAAGTACATGTTTACACTTGGCTACAGCATTTTACTGATGTGGTTGGTTGAGGTGAAGCTTTGTAGTTCAAATAATGATTATTGTCTTTACAAAAGGATCCGCTGATTATTTCCTCATCTGTTTTCATTGTAAAATTTGGACTGTGGACTGCTTATGTTATTGTGGAATAAGAAGCTGATCTTGTATTTAAGTAAAACGTGTCAGTGTCTCACATCTTTGAGACATAATGCTGGAGCACGCTGTGATCTGAGCGTGTGCCCACATACCGGTGATGGCTGCCAAGCTCATTCTCCTCCCACACAAAGTGACTCAGAGAAATGAAATCTTGTTCTTGTTGAATATTTCCTTTAAGTGGTTTCTCTTCCTCCTCTTCTCACCAGCTCACACACTCTTCTCCTTTACCTTCTGAGATCAGGCTAAACTCGCTCGTCTTTGTGAGACGTAAAAGCAACATGAGCTCAGGATGAAGACAATAACCTCATGAAGCCAGAGTCAATTTCAATTCTAAGTTTTATTAACCATTTTTAAATAATCACACTTTCTTTTTTTCAACGTCAAATACCAACTCAATAAAAGAACTGAACTTTGATCCTACGCAAGTGATGTTATAAACTGCAACTATAATTACCGTTCAGTTATTAAATCCAATGAGTTATATGGTCCCTTGCAGTTTGTACTCCATTCATCTTTGAGCCATTTCTGGATCATACATCCAGGATTCATTGTGCAATTCATTAAGTTATGTAAAGCAAATGGTTAAAGCAATTCTCTCTGGCTCTGTGTGTCACCTCCAGGCCTCTCTATTAGCACCAATATACTGAACAGACAGTATTATCTGACCAATAGCCACACACCTTTAACCAGTTCAACCAGACAGCTGAGACCGTCCAGTTCGCAAAGACAGTAAAAACGCCTCAGTGTGTAGCCTGAGGTTTATGGGATGTTTGTGTTTGTTTGTGGTTCTACATCTTTTCCCACCTATGCTCTGCAGTCCAGGGTTTTCATGCAACTTCCGACTGGATTCCCAGCGCTGCAGGTACAGTTATGCGTGAATAATAATCTGATAAATCCTTAGGCAGCCCCCAATTTACCACAACAACAGTGTTTTCACATTCGTAATCACTTTTATCGAACCGGCTGTTGTGAGCAGGGGGGGTGTTCTGATCTCTGACTTGTGGAGTCACCAACGTTCGCCACTGTTCAGTCTTTGTTTAGTTCAAGTATCTGTTTGATTGGCCTCACAAATGTAAATAAGGGTTAATGAACTTCCCTGCAGAGGTATGAGCACGGGCCCGTGACTCCGGGCTCCACACCCCACATCTGAAAAGAACAGACAAAAGGGGAGAGAGAGAGAGAGGGAGACACAGACTCACCCCGAATAAAACCTCCCTCGAGCCTCCCGACACCTTGTTCCCACCAAACCTCCACTTACTCCCCACGGACAACTGGTTTCCTCTTTTACACAAGCTCACACCGACAAACACAGAGTTGACAAAGAAGATTCACAAGATTCCACGATTAAAAAACGGCTCTAATGTCCCAGTAGGTGCTTCCATTACTTTCAGTCTGACAAACAGACATGAAACATGCTATTTCTGTACTTAATGTACCAAATGAAATTCAACTGACCCCAGGCATGAATTTATCTGAATGAATAATGGCATAGTGCAAGAGCTGTACTCATATATTCATGAGTATTGACTGGGTGTAGTTGTCTAAAGATTTGATGCATGTGTTATCAACCTTTTAATCTTCTGTCAGCGCTGCTGTTAAAGTTTATGACTACCTTCTATTAGGACCATGCTTATCTGTCTCAGCAAACAGTGTGTGTGTGTTTGTGTGTGTGTGTGTGTGTACTGCTAGTTAGTTGTTAGTGCTATGTTCATAAATTATTCCTCCCTGCAGCTCATTACTCAACAATTTGTGTGTAAAGCCTTCAATTACAGTTGTGGGTGGAGGGTGTAGCTACAAGAGCAGGAGGATTTTCTCACACACACAGACACACACAGACCCACACACATTGCTGGTGAAAACTCTGTTCTCAAAAAAAGATATTGAGGTTGTGAAAAGCAGAAGCTGCAGATATTTAAGACAAATCCAAAGAGTTAACAAAGAAAACCAGTGAAACTGCATTAAGTTAATAGTGTGACTGTAAAACTAAAACAAAATAAAAAGATATATATTATTCTTAGATAAGTCTCAGTTATTTAAAGATCGGGACCTCTTACATATAGATGCAAAGACACTACGTTTTCATTTAAAGAACTGTTCAGAATCATTTCACCAGTAAGAGTTGCAAAACCACATGTGCAGGACTTTGCAATTATGAGTAAAGTTGTGCAGTCATAATATCACTTGAGTTGCTTTATAGAATCACAAAGAAAAAGTACCAACAAACCTTCTGCTGCCTCATCCAACAAACAAAGTTTGACCCAGAAAAGTAAGAAAATGTAAATTAAGTGTCAAACAAATTACTAATTACACATCAGAATGTCTGATGACAGAGTTATGATACTCTCTATGATATCTTTATTGATGCATTAACATGTAATAAGCATAACAACTAGTAGTTATCATCATTATATATGTATTTTATAATATAAGTATATCATAAAATATGTACAAATCTTCATATATCATAAATATATCTTAAAAGGGAATATAACTCCCATTTGACCTCATTGTCACAAAATCATTCCCGTTATGTATTTGGGAATACGTTACAAACTGAATAAGACTTATTAAGAATTAAGAATTATTCATGGTTAAGTACAAGTACGTCAAAGTTGCACCTGAGTACAGCTTTTGAGTAAATGGACTTCCCACTACGATGCCAAACAATTAACACACAACCGACAACCTCGGGGGTGCCGGGGCCCTGACGGCCGATGAGCAGTCGATTGGACCTTTACTCCAGCATTTGCATTTGTCTTATCTGGAGATGTATTGTTGCAGCTACATTAACATTGACACTAGTTCAAACGGGTCATTAGCACAGCAGCACCAGCAGCTATGGTACAGAAGCTGGCAGACTGTCACATGGACCGAGGAGACACAACAAACTGATGTCACCACGCTCGGCCTCATCAACATCACAGGCTCGTCAGAAGGGAAACTTCATGCTGCTGCACTGAGTCACGATTTCAGGTGAATAAAATCACACTGGCAACTTCGGTGTACACCCGATATATTATGGCAAGATAATATTTTTATTTACGAGTGGACTTGTTTAACTAAGGAGCCAGAAAAATAGTTTGACATTTTGGAAATATATTTCTAATAGTTCTATTATACCTCGGAGCTCAGAACAACCGAATTTGCAGCTGGGACAAGTCGGAATATCGACTCGGAAGGTCGGAGGAAACTCACCACCCTCAGCTTCAAAATCCAAAATGGCTGCTCCATATATCAACAGTAGTGAAAGCCGGGGTTCTTACTGTTTATTAATACTTTCAAACATATATTGCTGTCCAATTAGGGTCAGTGGACATGTTATTAATGTGTTATTATGCTTGAAATGCAGCGTTGTTTATTATGAACTGGTTTTTCGGATTAGTGGAGCGCGGTATAAAATCCAATATTTTGCTTTAAGAAAAACTGCAAGCAAAACTTTTCTTGCAAGCTCTAACATGTACATGTTTCACACAACTTGAGCAGCATAAATCTAGATTCCTCTTTAATTAGTCAAATGTTTGGCACTCGAACACTTATTGCTTCAGGAGTCATAGCAAAATTGGTATGCTAATATTATATTAACATTAAGAGTTATAGTCTTTAATGAATAAGCTCACACTACTTACATGTTTCTCTGGTTAAATGATGCTCAAGCTAACAGGCGATAAGCTAAATAAAGAACCATGGGATCACAGCTAGCCTCGCGCATTTTAAACAATACTGATTGTACTGATACATTTTATATCTGGTTTGTTTTATCTCTGCACCACATGGAAACCTAAAATACACAAGTTGAGGTTCAGGGAGTTCACTACGAGCTTGAATGTTTTGAGATATGTTGTCAAAACGTTGAGTTTCGGTTGTTTCTCATGTTTGGTAAACAGAAGCAGGATTGGGGGCCACTTCATAAGCAGTGACACCATTTACTTTGAATAGGTCTTTGGATTTGACCAGTTTTATTCCAGCTTTGAGAAGTGTTTTGATAATAGGAAATGTATATGTAGACATATGTGACGACAAAAGTGACAAATATCATTGGTTTATGTGAAATACATCATTAAGTTATATTCTTTGCGGACATTTAAGGAACAATGGTAGCTTTTTACTTTGCACAAAACTCAGATTAAATACTACTTTTTAAATGTGAAATCACTCCACATGACGATTAGAAATGATCCACATCGCTCCAAACCTAAATTTAAGATGAAAGGACATTTGTTTTCTCTCCCAAAGCATCTGAACAGGGCTTTAGCCCACAGAGGAATGAAGGGTATGTTTGCATGGAGACGGCCAGCCAGCCCCTGCTCACACCCTCCACCTCCCGGCTCTTCATCCATACCATTGTTCCCTCTTATTGTCTCTACTAGTGTCAATGCAGACCCTCTCTGGGTATAGGTCATCCCTCCACTGGTCAGCAACCAACCCCCTCACACACCTCCAGGCTCAGGTCGAGGAAGAAGGGGGGAACATCTGCTCCCAGAGGAGGTCAGGCGGACGGCAGATGGACGGCCACACAGAGGTAGAGAGCTCCAGCCTCTAGCCAGGAATTCTGGAGGGAAAGGCAGACAAAGGACGAGGAGGGGACGAAGACGGGAGGCTGCAGAGGGTTGAAGAGGGGGTTAAAGAGAGGAAGGAGGAGGAGGATTGTAGAGTGAAGCCCTGTCAGGGATCTGGGTGTATTTAATTATGATACGATCGGGCAAAAGAGAGGGATTTTGAGGTTGAAGGAGGCAGAAAGAGGAAGAGACAGATCAATATTCACACAGTTTTTTTTTCTATGGTTTTGAACCAACGTGTGAAATTATTTGAAACTTAATATGAGGACAAAAGCATCATTTGAAGCTTTTAATAGGAGGTTTAAACCTCCTTTTATCGAGATGATGATGATGGTTTATATTTTTCTCATGTAAAACTTTATTCTTTTAAATAAATGGAGATAGATTTTTGGAATATATTCAATTTATTAATACTTAACAAGTGGGTTTTTTTTATAAAACGTGACAAGTTTATTAGAAGTATCCTTTCAAAACATCCGAATAGAAATTGCCATTTCTACAAGCGAGCGAACAAATTTCTGTTAAACTGGCTTGACAACAACTCAGCTTTTTAATAAATATACAGTATAAAAATAATTACTAAAAGATACCAGGTTGGGAAACTGTATATCGGTTAATTAGCAGAAATGCTACATCGATTAAAATTGAAATGAATCAATCATTTTACACAACATAACTGTCAGTGTTCTTTGCATCATGCAGGTTGTTTAGTTGAGTCAGTGACACACACATATATATACATATATATATATACCTATTTATTTATAGTGGTGCTGACTGTGTCATTCTCACATATATGTGCTTTTCTTATGTAAATGATTTTGTTTCTGCACCTTGGTAATGAACTGATAAAGAAGAGTGACATCCTGTCTATAACATAGCTCTTTGTTTGACTGCTAATGTGAGTGACGGACACGTGTGTGTGTGTGTGTGTGTGTGTGTGTGCGTGTGTGTGTGTGTGCGTAGTGAATATTGTATAGAAAGCAGTTGGCAGCAGTTGGGCCTTCCCATCTGTCAGCCGCAGCACTGAGGCCTCATTTCCAAAGGATCAGACAGAGACTTATTAATCATGGATGAGGTCAGGAATTAAAAGTTGATAAGTTCAACGAGTATCAAAGGTAACGTTATTAAATGCTCATAAACTCATCAGTTAGCCGCACTCCACTATAATGTCCCCACTGATTGATTTATTATTAATGGTGGAATTGACTGGTTTTAATGTCATTCTTCCCTGGGGGTTCAACTGCCTGTTCAGGAGACATTTGGGTACAATTTTATATTTTATGAACTGCACTAAATTTGTTTGTGTCCCACAGAGAAGCAAATGAGGTCAGAGAACACGTATAGATTAATATAATCAATCACAGACGTGTTATGAGTTAGACAGAAGCCAACTGAACATCCTGTAAGGGACCAAAGAATTTACCTCAAATACTAAAAACACCATCATATCCTCTAACATGTGAAATATTTGGTGCAAGTATAACCTCTTGTTGAGGGTTAACAACATGGTTGTTGCAGCTTTTGAGGCTTGATGAGACAGATTGTGATTTGTGAATATGGGCTATACAAATAAAGTTTGATTGGTTGAGGAAACAGCAATTAGACATGTAATTAAAGTGAATACTCAGCAAGATTACTCCACAAAGGTCTAGAAATTGTAGTAACTTGATTTGTAATCTTAAATTTACATCACTAAATCAGCTGCTGCCTTTTTATTCAGTTCTTCTGTGCTGCCACCTGTTGGTTATTTGTGGGGCTGCAAGAAACGCTTGAAAATAAATTATTTATAAGGAAGGAAAAAAGGTGAAAATGATACACAACCTTGGCTTGATATTTATAAAATGTGAAAAACCTCTCACATTACAGACTCTTGTGAAAAAGTCTCCTTTTAACGTGAACATGCTGTGTTTTCTCTTAACTCTCTGACAGCGAAAACCACAACTTCCCAAATTGCCAGGTAAGTCACGTGCAAAAGTTACACAGTGCACAACTGATACAAAATAAAAGCACAACTAGACAGTACTTATGTGATTACAACAAAGCTCTTTACTTTATCTGATACAATAACACCTCAGTGGTACAAACTATATTTATGTTTTTGTGGAGAACGCTGATTGATAACTTCTGGGATGCAGTCTGCAGGTTTGCTGGTCCACCCGCTCAACATTCACAAAGATGACGATTCAAAATGGTGCTGTTAAGTTTATTTGTGATCAAAATGCATTCATTGCTTTGAGAACATCACACGGTTTCCTGAGCTGCAACAGGTTTCAAGGGGACTGAAGTAAGTTAAAGAACAGAGGACGCCCCCTTGTGTCAGTTTGAGCTGTGGAGTAAATGTGTTACTTAACAGGCCTCAGTGGTTTCATCACTTTGATTTCATCAGTAAATTTAATAAACACCTCAAACATATCAATTTTATTCCCAGTTTGACCGCTGGTTTTATCTTTTCTGATGTAAAGCTGAATTGTAAACAGCAACTGTAAACACCTTTTTGTTTCTGACTTGTTTCGTTTTTATCATCAATCTGACAGGAAGTAGGCAGGTTTCATGACCAATTAGCTTCATATGTGTGACAGTGTATTTTAAAGCCCATTTAAATAAAGGCCATTGACATTTTTCAACCCATTTCGAGAGCCTGGACCTGGATTCTTCCTGCCATTATTCTTTGGACAGAAGTTTTCCAAATTGTCTTTTTCACAAAAGTAGTAACCAAAGTAAAAAAAAGTAGAGAAAGAGTTGGAATGTGTTTTTCACTCACTGATTGCTCACTGTGTGTGTGTGTGTGTGTGTGTTTCTGTTATTTTCTACTATAATAACAGAAACATGTTATTCGTCCTTGGCAGAGATACACACACACACTTTATGTCATGTGTCAGTCTAGTTCTTAATGTATGAAGCTTCCTATATTGTCACATCTCACAAACTTGAGTTCAGCAAAGCTTTGTTCATTACTTAGCTCTCTGCCACCGATTCGCTTGGTTTACTTTGCTTTCTGGACGCAATTTGCTTTGTAATTTCTCTGACCTCGACAAAAGAATTACAGAGAAACATGCAGTTTGAAATTGGGGGGCGATCTCCTGCAGGAGGAGAAACAGAGTGAAATCCTCCGGGTTATGTAGGGAAAGAGCAAGATCAAGCTAAACAAGAGGAAGAAGCACAGACCTGCTCAAACCAAGCCACAGGTGGATGGAGACGCTTTCCAAGATCTTTTTTGACAGTTTTCAAGATGAAGCTAAAAAAGATGAAGAGCAGCCACAGGTGGAAGTGGATGTTTGATCCACCGAGAACACTGAGGAGGAGACTCAGCCAATCAGCAGCCAGAGTGTCCATACACTCACACCTCATGTGAAGACCTCAGTCACAGAGGAGGAGGAGGAGAAGCTAGCTGAGGATAAGGTTGATGATGCATCAACCCAGAAAACTGAGGAGATGCAGCCAATCAGTAGCCAGACTGACCCAACTATCAAGCTCCTGCAGGTGGAGACAAAGAGTGACATTTTAAAGGGTTTTGATGGAAAAGAGCCAATCGCTTTCAAGATCAAGCTTAAGAAGAAGAGGAAGCGCAAAAAAACAAAAACAATGCTAAACTGAGGAGCCAGGCAGCAGAACAATCGTTTCTGGCTGCAGTCAACATTGTTCTGAAAGAGCAGGAGAACTCAGCTCTGGCAAAAGAGAACTCAGCTCTGAAGCCAGCAGAGACAGAAAGACTCCTCTCTGTCTGCAGTGAACAATAATCTGAAGAGGCAGCCGAAGCAGGGGACACTGCCCGAAAGCGGCTGACTGCTATGAACACAGTTCTACTGGAGCATGTGGCAGAGAAAGCTGCTCTGAAAAAGCAGGCTGCAGTAAACGTGCTCTGAAGAGGCGGCTGACCGCTGACAACCAAACGCTGAAGAAGCACATGGACTCTACTGCCTCACAGCTGCATCAGGCCAGAGGTGACTGTGTCAACATGATGACGTCTGTTAACACAGCAAGAGCCAGAGAGGAAGAGCTGGAGAAGGAGCTTGAAGATATGAAGACGACGATGAAAGGGAAAGTAAACATCTCCCTGACCACTGATCTTCATCTCCAGCTCTACCATACCTGTCCCTCACAGCATTTTATATGATTTACACAAGAATGAATATATAAATAGATGAAAACAATATTTAAAAGGGGAGAGCCAACCGAGGGCGAGGAGATTTTACGTGCTCTGAAAAATTCGTAAGGATGCAGACAAATGGACCGTACCACTAGAAGTGACTCCAGGCGGACCAATAGTATCTGACTGTGGAAGTGAAACGTACCAAACAGCAGAATTTATCGATTATTATCTCAATCCATTGTCAATAAAACACCCATCACATATTAAAGATACATATCACTTTACAGACATTGTTAAAAACATACAAATCCCTCCAAACTCATTATCCTTCACCATGGATATAGACAGCTTATATACCAATATTGATACCAAAGCTGGACTATTGACTGTGAAAAACAAAATGAAGAAATATCCTAACATCAAAAGACCGGATCAGGTGCTATTACAATTATTGGAAATCATCTCACAAAAAATTATTTTGAGTTTAATGGACAATTTTATTTACAATTCAAAGGGACGGCGATGGGTAAAAAATTCGTATCTGCCTGTGCCAATATTTTCATGGCAGATTAGAAAGAAAAAGCCTCAAAAGGCCACTCCATTAATATAGATATTTAGATGACATGGGGGGGATTTGGACCGACTCCAAGGAGGAGTTTGATGAATTTGTTAATATATTGAACACACAGGATGCTTCCATCACTCTGAAGTACACTTCAAATGACCAGTCTGTGGACACCACGGTATTCAAGGGACCGACATTCACACAATCACAAAATACAGTTTAATTCTCTACGAAATAGGAAATTCAAGATCCTTTAAGACACTGTTTAAAAAAACTATAAAGAACAAAAAACACAAATAGATAGAGAAATTATTCCTCTTATTACAACATTCTCTACTATGAGTGGAGTAATTAACAACAAACCTTAGAACAATGTTCATACAATGATACAAGATCAAGGATTACTAGACAGATTCCAAGTAATTTCTAATGCATCACAAGAAAAACAATATGTTATTACAAGTGTTTAGTAAACATAAATTCATAAGAGACACACACACACCAATGTGGAAAACAGTTTGTAGGAGGAACAAAAATGCCATAGCCATAAGAATGGTACAAAATAGGTATAAATTAATACACAACAAATCACAAATACTCCTCTATTCAAACACTTCATATTTCATGGAACACAATCACTTGTCTTGGACCGATATAGAACGAAAGAAAATGGAGAGAAGATGGAAGAACCATTTGGCCTGCACGTTAAAATAAATTCAACAATTTTGTGAATATTTCACGACTCCTAAACAACATGGGGCATTTAATTAGAATGAATATAATATTCAGCACCCAGGAGACACAATTCATAGAGTGCCCAGTGGGTTTAGAATCCTGGACGTGGACTAGGGCCCTAATCCTAACCATTTTCTACCCGAGCCTAAACCTAATCTATTATTGCATAAACCTAACTCACACACTCTCTCTTCCTAAACCTAACCGTAGACTCTTGCCCTAACCCTAACCATTTTTAACCCATGCCTAAACCTAAGTCTCCTCTACCATTACCTAACCCTAACCAACGTTCTCTGTGCCTAAAACCTAACCATGGATCCTCACCCTAAACACTATGGACCTTTGCTTGAACCTAAACCTAAAACCTTCTAACTTGAGAACAACAGTGTTTATGTAAGTCCATATATTCTGTAAAAAATATTCTCCAAATTACACTAATCATAAAAAAAATACACACTTATATATATATATATATTGATTTACTCTCAAGAACAAGAAAGAAACTCACAAACAACAAAGACTATTGAAAAGAAGACAATTCGTGGATGTTACGAAGTAGTAATAACAACATGATGGATCACAAGAAGAATCCATGGATGTAGACAACTCAAATAAACACTAAGGAAATAAATAATATGTAATTTGATATTTAAGGTAAAACAAGTCACAGTTTATCTATACGAAATTCGCTTAAAATCACAAGTCACAGTTCAGTTATAAAAATAGACAATTCGTAGAGGTCACAAACTGGTAATAACAACATGACTTATTACAAAAACAATACATGGCTGTAGACGACTCAAGTAAATAACATGTCATTGGATATTTAAGTTAAAACATTCAAAGTTTATCTATACGAAATTCACTTAAAATCACAAGTCACAGTTCAGTTATAAGAAAGACAATTCGTAGAGGTCACAAAGTATTAATAACAACATGATGGATCACAAAAAGAATACATAGATGTAGACAACTCAAATATATAACATGTCATTTGATATTTGAGTTAAATCAATAACAGTTTATCAATACAAAATTCGTTTAAAGTCACAAGTCACAATTTTATTTTAAATAGAATATAAATAAATAAATATATCAGTAAAGTCCAATAAAATATAATATATTCATAGATACACGGTATCATGAATGATAATAAATAAGTTTATTTTTATTCACAGTTATAGAATTAAAGGATTGCATTGGAATAGACAGGGGGGAGGAGTCTGTGAGAGGCAGATATAAATAGAGGAGCCCTCAGTCTACTGACTCACTCTTGCGCTGAATGTTGTAGTGGAAGGACCTCACAGCCCAGATAGAAATATTTAGCTTTTTCACGTGCCTAATAAAACCTGAAGATTTTATTTAAAGTTTGTTTCTTTAAGTTATTGTGTTTTTGATTTAATTTAATGCAAAAAAACAATGGTTTCAAGTTGCATTCTGCGCTTTCTCACGTATTCTCCTCACATCTCACGAGTTTTTCCCTGTCGTGTGAAGGCAGCGCCATCAGTTGTGATACCGACGCACATGTCCCAACTTAAGGCCGATATGTGCTACTCCGTTTTGACGGACTCCACAGATGGGAACGATTTCGTGCACCTCTAATTTTCCTAACTATCCGTTGGCATGTCTGTGAGCCTAGGGATAGCCCTTGGCTGTTATTGGTCCGCTAACGACATCATTTCCGCACAACGTCATTTTACAGAATCTCACATTTCCGGGTTGAACACTTCCTCTTTCATTCCCTATATCACAATACCCAACAATTCTGGGATTAATGTGTTTAAGTGTGTTACCCAGCAGAGTTGTCCGTCTGACGTTGGCTGGTTAGAGCACTAAAGGCATGTGTGTACGGTCACATACGGTTATAACGAAATGTCATAACGGCGCAAAAACCTGCTGTCACGACTTTAATCCCACGGCTGTCATGACACTGTTTCTCAAACACTGTCAGGTTAGAAGCAAACACTTGGTATTAGTTAGTATCAGGAGTCCCTGCTGACTGTGTGTGGAAGCTGGGGGGAGGCTAGCTGCCTCCGTGTAGCTTCAAGCTGTGGAATTAGCAACGCAGTTCGGAAACAACACCGGGGAACCGCTGCGCTAAGAAACTATAACATAAGGATTTTGACCCCCTGGGTGTCAATTTGTTTAGTTTTGTTATGCCTATCACTCACCGTGTGTGAGGAAAGCGGGGAGGGGTAAATAAATGACTTTTACATACAAAAGTTCGTACGGTCATGGAAAAGTCATGGAATTTTAAAATGTGTTTTTCCAGGCCTGGAAAAGTCATTGAAAAAAAAATACTGTGTGCCTGTGATTTGTAATTGTTAGTTTAAATAATACATTTTGTCACTTTTTTGCGTAAACACCGACATTTCACAAAATGTTTGGTCATGGAAATTTGGTTTAAAGTTCTCTCAAAAAGAAATCAGACCAAATTGCTTTTAACTTCTTTTAAAACTATTTATTATTTTCCAACAATTGAAATGCAAAACTGTGCCAAATTAATGGAAACATTTTCCAGCAGTAAAATCCAGTCCAGTTAAATATCGCCAGGCTGTTCTCCACCCAGTCCTGTATTGGAACAAATAATTCAAGTTGTTATAACTCATGATCATGCATGAAAAATAGGGCTGAGATTTCCCTGCACCACTGACCCTCTCCTCCATCATGCGCCTTATTTCCCGAGTCAATTCCAGAACACCGATCCGGTTGGAGCGACAGCCCTTCTGCATTTTGGGGGGAAAACATTTCTGGTTGACAGTCCCCAGCTCAACTTAAGACCTACCTTTCATTTCAATAATTACGATTTTAAATGAAACAAAGCTAGTGAACTTGTCTGATATAGAATAGCAGATATACTTGTAAATCCCCTGGCTGCCTACCTGTATCTCTCTCTTCATTAAACATGACAAAAGTCAATAAACAGCTGGACAAGGATTGGAAATCACGGATTTCGTGAGTTTTTTGTTTGTTTATATTTTAGGAGCCCACTGGGGGTCTATCTCTGCACATGCCTGGATACGAAGATATCCTGAGGAGCGTATAAATAATACGTATAAACAACTTATACGTATCCTTTCCATACCTTTCCATCCTCACTGGACGGCTGTCCACTGGACGACGGCTGCTGCTCCATCTGGAATTACATACAAAAAACGTTTGGTCAGATAACTGACCACCTGTGTGTTTTGTAGTAAAGACAAACAGGAGGAACAGAGGGCAAAGACAGAGTTCCATGGGCCGACTCTCTGATGATGGCGTAGCTCCCATTGTCCATCCAGCCTGCTTCTTTTTCTCATAGATAAGTGCATTATCAGTGAGGGCAAAACCAAAACACTTACTACTTTAATGTGCAAAAGAAGCAGGACAAGGGTCCTCAGTCTTCACAGACACTTTTTGATCTCATTGGATACCTGGAGGCTCATGATTTATAACTCATGATCATAAATGAAAAAAAGATAAACAATCTTTGGGATGTCCCTGCCTCACTGATCCTCTCCATCATGAGCCTTATTTCCCGAGTCAATTCCTATGGATAGAAATATACATGGTATGGTTATGAAGATATCCTGAGTAGCAAATAGATAATGTGTATAAACAACATCCACGTATCCTTTCCGTACCTTAACATCCTCATCGGCCTGCTGGTTCTGTGTGTCTCTGAAAACACAGGGAGGGCTCCTCCATTTATAGGCTGCCTCTCACTCCCCCCCCATCTATTCCACTGTGATCCTTTAATTCTATAACTGTGGATAAAAATAAACTTATTTATATATATATATATAATCATTCATGATACCGTGTATCTATGAATATATTATATTCTATTGGACTTAAGTGATAAATTTATTTATTTAGGTTCTATTTAAAATAAAATTGTGACTTGTGACGAATTTCGTATCAATAAACTGTGATTGATTTAACTCACATATCAAATTACATGTTATTTACTTGAGGTGTCTAAATCCATATATTGTTTTTGTAATAAATCACGTGGTTATTATTACTACTTTGTGACCTCTACGAATTGTCTCTTTTTTGATAACTGAACTGTGTCTTATGATTTTAAGCGAATTTCGTATAGATAAACTGATTGTTTTAACTTAAATATCAAATTACATATTTATTTCCTTAGTGTTTATTTGAGTTGACTACATCCATGTATTCTTTTTGTGATCCATCATGTTGTTATTACTACTTTGTAACATCTACGAATTGTCTTATTTTCAATAGTCTTTGTGATTTGTGAGTTTCTTTTATTGTTCCTGTGAGTAAATCAATATATATATATATATATATATATATATACTTGTGTGTTTTTATTCTTTTTGATTAGTGTAATTTGTAGAATATGTTGTACAGAATATCTGGACTTAGATAAACACTGTTGTTCTCAAGTTAGAAGGTTTTAGGTTTAGGTTCAAGCAAAGGTCCATAGTGGTTAGGGTGAGGATCCATGGTTAGGTTTTCTGCACAGAGAACGTTGGTTAGGTTTAGGCAATAGTAGAGGAGACTTAGGTTTAGGACAATAGGCCACGGCCAGTCTTATTTAGTCTAGTTCGGAGGTTAGGTTTAGGGTTAGTAGAGAATGTTGTAATAAGAGGAATAATTTCTCTATCTATTTGTGTATTTTGTTCTTTATAGTTTTTTAAACAGTGTCTTAAAAATAATCTTGAATTTCCTTTTTCGTAGAGAATTAAACTGTATTTTTTGATGCATGGCTTCACTCCTGGGGCAGTCACCTCTGGCCTGATACAGATGTGAGGCAGTAGAGTCCATGTGCTTCTTCATGTGCGACCAGGAGCCAAGTGACCCTCTGCTCCTTCACCGCCTGGATGTGTGGCTTTTCTCTTGGGGCCCGGCTGACGGTGAGGGCTATAACATGGGTCACGGAACGCACTGTCACGACTGCCATCCACGGCAAGCCGAACAGAGCCGAGGTCATGGCCAGTATCAGGATGAGCAGCAGGTCCAGATTGAAACTGGAGCCCTTCACCAGCATCCCGTCCTTCTTATTCAATATCAGACTGCACGAAGTATTGAGGGTTTAGCATCGAGTGAGAAATCAAAAGCTAACACAATATTTGTTTGACTGCAAGGTTAGTGTAACTCACCTGGTCATCTGCGTCTCCGTGAAGATTAGGCTGAAAACCAGTGTAGCCGGAAAAAAGCTGGCCAACGTAGCCCAGACGGGGAATTGACCATCCGCGCCCAGAGGGTTAATGAACCAGCTTCGTTTTGCTGGACTCGTTAGAGAAAGTCCTAAGGGTACACTCAGTTTCTGGAGAGAGGATGAAGATGAAGACGGGGTTGATGAAGGTCTGTATCCTGACTTTAAGGTACATCCATTTATAATTTCAGGGGTTTAAGTCTTACCTCTGTGTACCTGTCTCCCATGATGCAACTCACCAGCACCATGATACAGAGAGTGATTGGAACCGCGAAATGTCCAATGACCCTGCGAAACTAAACACATGAAAACACACATGTATCCTTGATGTACAATGATAAATACGGAGGTGAATATATTATAATTAATGCCGCAGGACCAGTGTTTGAAAGGGATTTTAGCTCCTCACCCATCCAGGAAAGAAAGTACTGTCCTTGAACTTGTGCAGGAAGAAAGTGATGAAAATTGTCCCGACCATGAAGATCAGTGAGGACCCTTGGTCTAGCATGGGGTGCTCCTTGAAAGTCTGAGGGTGTGAATCAGAGCACAACATTGTTACTAGAGAGTACACACAAGCTGCTTGTACGTCTGTGTGATCACTGAGGAATCACACTCTTACGTATCACTAGCACACTTTCTGGAAAAATCTAATTAGCCCAAAACCAAGTGGCTCTCAAGTCGGTGCCATAAAACTACGATAAAGCAAACCATCCAGAACTGTAAACTTGGATAATGGTTAAACTAAATCCATTTAACTTTCAGGGCCCTGCTCCATCTCTCCACCAGTTTGGGGGTCCTTGACCTGAAAAACGTTGAAGACCCCTGCTCTACATTCTTTTTCACTGCAGACAGAGATGCGTCTTTCTGTCTCCTCTGGCTTCAGAGCTGTGTTTTATTTTGCCAGAGCTGAGTTCTCCTGCTCTTTCAGACCAATGTTAACTGCAGCCAGAAACGATTGTTCTGCTGCCTGGCTCCTCAGTTTAGCATTTTCAGTCGCCTCCTTCTTTAGAGCAGTGTTCTTAGCAGCGAGCTCCTGGTTATTCCTCTTTGTGTACAGGAGGGCTCAGCGGGGGGCCTGCAGGATTTTGGTGACACTGTAGCCCTCATGTTGGGCAGCATCATCAGGCTGCATTTGTCCAAGTGACTGAAAGACACAAATATACGGATAACATGTAAAACTCAGTCCCATCCTCGCTTCAGATATATTCAAAGAGACAGAGCTGAATGGATTTTAGACATTTACACACGTCTGATTTTAGAGTCTGTAAAGCTACTGTAAGGTTAAATAAATAAAAGACAATTATGTTTTGAAGAGGTTTAAAACTAATAACAGTTTAACCTGAAGCTTCTCTTGAGTAAAACCAAACCTACTTCGTCTCGTGAGCAGTTGATCCTCTTCATATTGGATGAACGCAGGTGATCCATTGCAACAAAGTTGTTTTGAAGTATTTTTGCCGTGTAGCGCTGGTCTACTGACGGTTTTGTATCGCGGTTTAAGGACTTTGTCGTTGAGAAAATTCCTGTGTAGCTGTCGTCTACGAATAATTGTTGAGTCTGATTCGGCTTAGATTGTGTTTCATATAAAACTTATAGAAATGCATGTAAACTGACACTGCAACGCAATAATTCAGGTTTTGTCATGTCTATGTAAATATTGGTACCGAAGATTCGGTTGTTGGTTAGGGTTAGAGTTAGATACTAGATACTTGAATAAGCTGATCCACGGAGATGCTTCCGGAGGCAGAGGGCGGATCAGCTCAGTGAGTTACAGCCAGATGTTGGCCACTTCTTCATCAATGTCATCAGCTGATCTATGACGTCTTTCAGCACTTTAACTTCCTGCTCTGCTGTTTTCACTTTCATCGTCGTCTTCATATCTTCAAGCTCCTTCTCCGGCTCAGACAAAAACCTGGCGCACAGTCTGCCACAGTGTTCATGGTGTCCCAAGCTGCCATGGTTGAGAATAACCCTGGAGGATTTCACTCTGTTTCTCCTCCTGCAGGAGATCGCCCCCCAATTTCAAACTGCATGTTTCTCTGTAATTCTTTTGTCGAGGTCAGAGGAATTAAAAAGCAAATTGCGTCCAGAAAGCAAAGTAAACCAAGCGAGGATTGAACCTTGATTCACTTAATTTATACCTACCTACATAAAAGGTAAAAGGACATACAATCTTACAATTGCATCCTAGAATTCCTATATGTACATTTTGGGACTTTGGTCTGAACCAGGGGTTCTCAAACTTTTGCAACCTGGGCCCCACCAAAGCTGGTTAGGGGTAGTTTGGCCCCCCCGCCCCATCATTTATCTCTGTATGTGCATGTGTGAAAATGTGAAAAAATCCAAAGATGAACCAGAATTTAGTAATGTATCAACATTCATTACTTATATTTGTATTTGAACATCAAAAGTATCTCGCCCACACAGTATCTCCAGTTTTCTCTTGTCTCTCCTCTAGCTGCACCCTGATCAGTCCTCTGGTTTAAGCTTATCGTCATTCTGCCTGAAACATGAACTAATTGTGGAGATGTGCAGCAGTGAATGTGTTTTCTGCAGAAACATAAACCACATCGCATAGCTAGGTCATTCCACTTTAGGTTAAAAGTATAAGTGAATCAGATTTTTACCTCTTTCACCTCCCTGTATCCCAATCAAGTTCTTACCCTGGTAACCTCTGACCCGCCCAACAACCTGTCCACTTGACACGTCCCTTCTCACATTCTCCAGTCTGTCGCTCCTGACCTTCTTCCTTTTCTCACCCATCTTATCAACACTTCCCTGTCAACTGTTTTCCTGACTCTCGGAAGGAGAGTAAACCCTCTCCTGAAGAGACCCACCCTCAACCCGTCTGAAGTAAACAACTACAGACCTGTCTCTCTTCTTACCTTTCAAAAACATCCGCGTTTGAGCAAAATAATATTCCGGCCTCAAGACTCGCAAAGGGGCACTTGACTAGTCTGACTCGACAACTATGTCCCTATGGAAGACAAAATATATAAGTCACGCATTAAAAGAAGTTGAAATATCCAACTACTTATGCAGCGGACTGGATTTGCGGACCAAGCACAGGATGAGGAGTGTTTTTTTGAACTCATACCTGGTAAAAATGCTGAAATGTAGAAGCAAAAACTCAGAAGACTCAGAAGACAAAGGAGTGAGTTTTCTTCCTTCCAAGCCTGAGTGAAAAATCTGTAAATATCCTTCAGCGTGAATCACAGACATTTACACTTACAATATTTAATGAGAGAAATTATAAACTCTTCCACTACTACTCTGGCATCAGCTGTGGTTATCTTCAGTGGTGCAACTAAGCTAATCAGGCCCACGTGCCACTGTCATTCATTTTCTGATTTTGTGAGCATGTTCTTAGAACACACATCTCATGATAATAATAATTATTCATTTTCAAATCAAAGTTGTAAGTGGACCATGGTTAAAGTTGATTTTCGAGACTAAAGTAGGATTTAGGTTTTAGGTCTTCTTATTAATAACAACAATAATAATAACCCAAGTTGAATACAGGAAGTAACAAGTCTCAGATATTTAGTTTTTTTTTCATACAATAATAATTGTTAAATTATAATATATTTCTGTTATAATATAGTTGTGATTTTAATCAACTGGAAAGTAGAGTGTCTCTGGAACGTGATGTAAGATCCTGTTCAGAGTGTCTCTACTTCTCTCCTCCACCAGATGTCACCAGATGTCCAGCAGACGTGGTCTATACCTGTCCGTTTGTGTGTGGTCCTGTGTGAAGTGCTCATTCTGCTCCTGTAAAAACACTAAATTAGCCGCTGTGTCCTTCACTCTTTGCATAAGTTAAAAGCCGGGGAAGTGAAGTGGAATGGGCTGTCTGCTCCAATTATTGTTCCCGACACTCTGAGTCCATTGCCAGCTCACAAAGTCTCAGCTCATCTGTCTTTGTTTGGCTTTTCTCCACGGAGACGGACGCTTTGATCTGCTGTCCTGTCCCAGGCTCTGATTGTCCTCTGCTCATCTCGGAAGTTACACTGACACACACCGATGGAAGACAGCCGACACTTTCATACAACCTCTTTCTGATTGACGTCATATTCAAAGTTGTCAGAGAAATATTTCATAAATGGGTGTAATGCCAAATCAGAGTGGTGAGACAGAAATCATTGGATTAGTTGACAATTGTATATGAAATATATAAGATATTTTTTACAGTGAGTCACTGGTGAATGGTTCAAACAGAAAAACAGCCTCAGACGTGTGACAGTAACAGGATCCAACATGAAGTCTCGTATCCACATGTGACCACAACAAGGGCAGCACATCATCGTCCCCCTTATTGAATCTCTGTGAAAAGACAGGAGCGTTTGTGCATTTATAGTTAATGTCACTGTAGGTGCTTGAGTATGTCCCCACCACCTGCAGCTGAGAGCTCAACACAACATTGTGCACCACAGCAAGCACACAATCACTTTAACGTCTTCTTTGCACCACAATGCGTAATGCTGTTCAAATACACAATAAGTTAGTATTATTGTGTACAATGCATTGCAGCACCGTTCAAAAAGATTTAAAGTAAATGTTGAACATACGTACTTTTTATGACAATTCATTTTGAGAGATTTCTATTTGTTGTGGGATGAGGCGTTGACTGCAGGTTTGTCATCATTTTCCTATAAAAGGCCTGTGGAGGCGTGAGGGTCGGGGGGTCGAGTGTGGCAGTAATATAAGCAAACAGAGAATGTGAAGAGAGGAAATGGCCTGTGCTCATAATGACGGCCCGGGAGCAGCAGTGCATTCAGCTCGGACGCTCTCTGTGTCTCCTTTCAATGCAGCACGGCCCCTGCTAGTGACACCCACAGGAAGTGTAAACAGAGGTCAAGTGTTAAAGTCCAACCCGCCAATTCTCACCTCCATTAAACAGAGGGGCCTCAGAGCACCTGGGAAGTGGCTCCTCTGAGACACTGGAATGATTGGTTTCATGAAGCAGCTTCACAGATCAGCGGAGATGTGAAAAGTCCACATGTAATTTACATTTTATACAAATATCGCAAAATCTTTAAAATAGAGAAGAAAATGTCAAATTATAAGAACTTGATATCGACCTTAGGAGAAAGAATAAACTTTCAGTAAAGTCTGAAACAACTGATGTGAAATCCCTCCGAAGGTTCCAGTTGACCTTTGACTTTTAACGTCTTGACCTTATGTTTTGATTTGGCCCCTTAAAACTGAACTGAACTGAAAACCTTTTATTATAATTCTTCTTTTTGCCAAGTGATGCACTTTGTAACCTTACACATAAAGTTATTATTATTTCCCTTTTTCACAAACTGCGATTTTATGTGCGGTACAAAAAAAGTGCCCCTAGATGATTTACTTATGAACTCAAGATCTGATTCGGATGTTAAAAATGTTGCCGTCTAGTGAATGCTATTAACTGACTTAATTCTAGAAGGAAAATACATTTTGGTGAAAGCTGATCCTCGGGTCTGCCCAGTGAACACGAATCAGTGTTAGCTTAGCTTAGCATAAAGACTGGGAACACAGGGAAACAGCTAGCCTGGTTCCGCCTACACCTCCAGGGGTGAAGTGACATTTGACTGACTCATGTAAACCACCACACTAACCCATGTGTGGATGTAACAGGCAAACTTCCCACAGTTTCAAACTAACAGGGGACACTTTAACGCCACATGGGTCTTCAACCGTCTGGGAGCCATCGACCTCTTGTCTTTCTATCTATTCCAGAACCTGACGTACTTATTGATATAGAACCCTTCCTTGGGTTATGAACACTACAAATCCATTTGCCTGAGAGAAATCCTCCAAATGAAATGAAACAAGCGTGTGTTCAGATAAATACATCAGTATGTCTGCAAACTGCAAAAAGGTTAGCGTACGTAATTAATAACCTGGGCAAAGACACGACTACTTCTCCACACCAGTTTGAAAATAATCCCTCCAGTATGATATAATATATGTAATCCTCCTTTGATTTCAAAAATGACTCGGGTGTCCGGAGAGTAAATGATTGTAAGTCAGCACGAGAGGAGGAGTCAGAGATGAGCCATTATTACCCCCCCCATAACTCCATTAATTGTTTAATGTATTAATTGTTTAATGTATAAAACTCTCCACAGCCCCATCATGTGGAGGCCTATGTGTGTGTGTGTGTGTGTGTGTAGTGTCAGACTGGCCCAATACACACACGCTCCGTTCCCGGGACAGGACGGTCATGTCCGTCAGCAGATACTGTTCAGGAGGAAAGTTAATCCCTCATTAAGTTGTTAATGACATGGACGCTCAGTTCTGTGTGGAAGGAGTTTCCTCGGGGCCCGAGGGCCGAGCAGCTCGTGCAGTAGCTCTTCACAGCACTGGTGTCGATGCTAATGGAGCTGGAGGCTCCTCCATCCTGCCACACATGCAAATGAAAAACACACAGAATCTGCATAGTGACTTCGGAAAGAGAAGCAGTTTCCAAAGCTGGAGTTATTCCGTTCATTTCACATTTCAAATGTTGAGCTGATGAGAGTCATTACGCTGCACTGAAGGGTTGAAGTCCTGGAGCCGGTGACAGGATAGAAAGCAGATATACGTTTTTGTCCTGCAAACACATTCAGTCCCAGTCGGTCATCGGTAGATCTAAGGACTTCAATTATTTCAATTTGACAGATTTAAGACTTTGTTCTCTTCTGGCCTAATGAGACCCACACTTGGTCTCAGCTATGTAAAAAAACACAATTAGACCTCAAAACACCAGATGACATTATCATTACAATGAGGAGCATTGAAAGAGTTGAAGGACTTAACTATAGAGACATGTCCCTTAACTCAGACATGTCCACATGAGGACTAGAGAATTGGTTTGTTTTGACATGTCCATGTCTTGTCCTTGGACTTGAAAGTATAAGACATGACAGCAATGAGTTTTATAAATGATTTGATATCACTCATTTAACTCTGGGTTGTTTTAGTTAATTATATCATTTTGTGTTTCCAAGATCTGAACACAATGTCTCAAAAATCACATGATGGCCTTCAATGTAAAATAAACGTGAGAAATACATTGAATTTTCTTATTGTCTCTTTTAGAACATCTAAATCTACATTATTCTGATATTAACAGGGAAAAGTAGAATTTTTTTTTAATGATTTGTTGAAATAATCAATATATACTGTATATATATTTTATTTTTCTGACCCAATTAGAAATTGTACATTTCATGGTAATGCATAATGTACCAGCAAAGCAAACATTTTTTTTGATTCAACATCTCCAATGAAAAGTTTGTCTTTGCTGATAGATTTTCAGAAGCTTAATTGTCAGGTTTTAATGTCGGCCTGTTCCTCCAAACTCACATGTTTTAAAAAGTTTATCCCTGAGATTTATCTTTATCTGACTCAGACTCTCTGGCAAGTTGCAGCAGATTTTACAGACCTGAAAACACCTTCAGGGAAACAATCTTCTGATTCAGTCGGAAAACTCTAGGGGGCTGAATCTAACTTTCCTTCAGTTGAATGTCAATGAACCGGACGAGGAAGAAGGAAAAAGATGTTCCCTTCCAACTTTGTCTAATTCAGCATCAGATCAGGTCGCATGAGGCTCCTCTCGATCCCGAGCAGGGACCTGACCACACAACCATCATCCTGCTGCAGAGCCTGGATGTGTATTAGAGCCAGACGGAGCGTACCTGCCCGTTCACTGGACTCCCATTCATAGTCAAGGTGAGGGCCAAGGCCCCACAGGTCCTGGTAATGACCCCCCAGTCCCAGCAGCCGGGTGATGGAGGCAGGCCGTTCTGGATTGTTCTGCAAATAGCTTCATAAAGTCATTAGCGTTGGATGTGCGTGGACAGGAAAGACCTGAGATGACAGTGGCTGTTAAATGTGTCGGGCAGGTGAGAAGACGATCCCCTTTCACCTCAATAATAATAATGATGACGGTGTTTCTTCATGCTTTTGTTTCATTCAATCACGTGTGAACTGAAGGTGAGAGAGACCTGAGGGTCTCTCCGTCTCCCGGTGAACAGAAATAACAGAAATATTTATAGCATCTGTTGATTTTCATCTGTTAAGATTGGCTTCTTTTTAAAGATGGAGTAGAGTTAACAAGGCTTTTATACTGTAATATCTTGGAATATAATATATTGCCTGGGAAATAATTGCTATAAATACCACAAAAATGTTCATAAATTGCTCTAAACACACGTTTATGTCCGGGGGCAGATGTCAACTTTTTGATGGTCTCCTCAGATGTTTGCAGATGCTGAATTGGTCAGAGAGAAATAGACATTTACATTATTTTCCAACTTGTGGAATAAGACAAACTTATCTGCTCATATGAGACAAAGTTTGTCCTCTTCAATTGCACAAATGTGCTGACAAGCTGGTATTTAGATCTTTAGAATTAAGACACTGGTTATTTTCGGAACATTAGAACTCATTTGAAGTTTTAGGACAATTTACATATATACACTTTATAAATTATATATTCAGAAAGAAATATTGTTGTCGTGTAAATGTTCATTCAACTCAGCAATATATGAAAGTATTTTTCAATTCATCAATATGATCCGCCGAAAAATATGAAAAACAGGCAACTAAATTCAAGAGCCGTCCTGCATATCAAGAAGATATGATATTGGATCATAAGAGGTGTTGTCCTGGACGGTTTAGTTCAATCAAGAAGATGTTTTAGACACAAACCTATTGTTTTATATACATGCCAGAGAAAGAGCAACCCTCTTGGTGTGAACATGCAACCGACCCACAGATACTGAATGAATGACTACAGAGCCGATGGGGAGTTTCAAACCTTTGGTGAGAGCCTCATTTGGGAACGATGGCCCATAGAGCTAATAGAGCTCAGCCCTTCTGTCCTCTCGGGCCATGACTATGAATGTGAAGAGGACTCTACTGGGGACAATGGGCCGTGTATTCCTTGTCTGGCTTCAATACACATGGGGGACATGTGCTGCAGCAGCTCGGCCATTAGAGGACACAGAGACTTCATCCCGGTATAAAGTCAGTGGATTTCACCTGTGCAGGCAGAAGAACAGAGGAGAAATCAGATGAAAACACCACTAAGCCTCCCTCGGAGTGAAGAATAAAGTTCAAACTAATGATGAATTCAATATAGAGTTATGGTTTAGTCTGTAAAATGCCCAAGAAAATGGGAATATTAGCAATAATCCTTTTTTCTTTCAGGTGATCAATTGCAGAATCTCACCTCTGGATTATTATCATATTTAATCTCAAAGGCCTGGAGGTACAGTTAAAACCTCACTGGGTTTCATCCCTTCTTTCAACCTGTGGCTGCACTTTAATGATGGGACCTATAGAGGCCCCAGTAACTCGATGATGGTGAGGAGTTCGTGAGTGAACGTGAATTAAACGACTTGTCAGGACAGAGGTTTTTTCTGCGGAGCTCGCTAGTAAACACCGGGGCCTGGGGTGGGTGGTCCGGGGGCGGAGGCATTCAGAAGGAGCCTCCTCATTGTGGAGAGAGAGTCTGTGTTTGCCTCCTTCATTAGACATTCTAGTGTCAGCGAAGGAGAATAAATAAAGCGCACGGAGGTCAAAGGCACCGAGCGTTTCGCCTCGGTGTTTAAATGTGTTTTAACAGTTACTTAAGGCGCTGGAGACGCTCGCGGGCCACTTCCAAATGATGGAAATGAGCCTGGAAAGTTTGCAGAGCTGGCAATAATCCGAGTTGAAAGAGGGAATGTCTTTGTCCTCGGGTAGTGTAAGAAAGCAAATCACTTCCTTCAAAGAAGCCGCACTGCGCTTCATCCTCAGACCTGTGAGGAGGAGTTGTGGGATCTAATCGGGACTTTGAGCCAAACGAGGCAGCATTCGGATATTTTGTGTCGAAACACAATAAATAAATCCACTCTCTAGGTTTAAGGCTTTAGAGCAACTTGGATTGTTTTAGGGATCAAGCCTTTCCCAGTCAGAGCGGCCTCCATCAAAGGCCTGGCTGGATCAACCTGTGGATTAACGCAGTGAGTGAGATTAGTGGAGTTGCAGTTTGATAAAAAAACAGCTGCACCACTCTGTCACCACACCCCGAGTCGCCGAATCTGACGCCTCCATTACGCGGGGGCCACTTACTCAATTCCAAGAGCCACACCACTGCTGTTAAAAGGCACACTTTGGAAATAGAGCACATTCGTTTTATACAGGAGAAAGATTATGGACTGTTTACATAGGGGTTCTTGATTTGCAGACACTTGAGACAAATCCTCGAATCACCTAAAGCTGAAAGAGAACCAAGTTTAAAAATGCGTCAAAGGGTTTGGAGCAGAAAAAAGAGAAAGAAAAGAAGGATGAGTAAATCAAATCAATTAAACCAACACAGTGGGTTCTCTGTAGAGTGTACAACTTTAAGTCGGTTTCCAATTGTGCAGCGACTTGCTACGCTGCTTAAAGCATCTGTCGGGCAGCCAGGACTTAAAAGGCTCCAAATAAGATGATTTGGAAACATCAAGGCTTTCCCAGCGGTAATGATTACATTTGGACTTAAGATCCATGCAAGAATTTGTAGCCCAGTAAATCTCTCTGACTTTCCTGCCCCCACCGCTCTTCAAAAGCCTTGTCATTCAAAGGGTTAGGATGTTTGACAATCCCAGCTTGTATTACTCCACCAATTAATTGGATACGTTGTCGGGATGTTCGTTTCTCTCATCTGCTACTTAGAAAGACAAAGGCTCGATGGGGGGCTGTTGACACCTCTGTGTCCGGGCGGAGTATAAATCTCGGGTCCTCGAGGAGGAGCAGCATTCACTCTCTCGCTGGACTTGGAGCAACAACGCGTTTTTCTTCAAAGATCTTCGAGATCTTCTGTTTCCAATTTTGAAAAACTCCCTTCAGGCAGAATGCAGGTGCCGAACCGACCAGTCGGAGTTTATGGATACCCTCTGCGTAATTACGCACCAGCTTCGCTGTATCCGCAGTACCAGGAGAGCCAGCGCGGGTACCCAACCAAGCCACCCAGTGGGAAATCTTTCACCATCGATGCTTTGCTCGCCAAACCAGAGGACAAGACCAGTGACCGGGCGAGTCCTACTCAATGCGGAGTGAAATATCAGCCAGCGACTCTGCCCCTCACAGGACACGTAGGCTTACCCATGGCACCGGCACCTTACGGCTACTCTCCGAACATGTTGCACTCTGCTGTTCACACGCAGCCTGGATATTCAATCTACTGCTGCCCTCCGTTCACCTACCAGTCAACGTGTCGTGGAGCATTTTACGCACAAGGTAAGTTTAGTGATAGTGAATCATTGGAACCAAAAAAGTAAATTTGGCCCTAGTTTGAACTTTGCATGACAGTTTGATTCTAACGTGTCACCTCTGCTCCACAGCTTCAATGTCCAAAGTTAACGGCGGGATGCACTCCTTCAAAACCAAAGGTGGGAAATCGAAGAGGATGCGCACCAGCTTCACCAGCGAGCAGCTGTCCCGGCTGGAGAAGGAGTTCGCACGGCAGCAGTACATGGTGGGATCCGAGAGGTTCCTCCTGGCCTCCGCTCTGCAGCTCACAGAAGCTCAGGTAAGAACATATCCCAACAAGAAACTGAAGAAGCTGAATTAAACCATGCAGTACTTTGACATCTTAAAGAAAACCCTGTGTCTCTAACGTGCGCCGTTCTCCTCTGTCTTCAGGTCAAAGTCTGGTTCCAGAACCGACGCATCAAGTGGCGCAAGCAGAGTCTGGAGCAGCAGCAGGCCAAGCTCGCCAAGCTGGGCCTGGCTGCCCCGCCGAAGAGCCCCGGGTCCCAGGGACACGGAGACGAGGGAGACGAGGAGTTCTCCGACTCAGACGTGGACATTGACGTGTCTGATGACTCCACTGATCATTGTTAACCTACTGGACTGAAGAAGAAGACTGTATATACTGAGAGAGGAGGCCCCATGTCCCCACATGATTATTTAATAGATGTATAGCTATATATTTAATATGTGTTTTCTTACATTAATTGCTCTTGGACGAGTCTGATGTTTGTACATTTGAATGAAATACTCAGAAATATATTTTATGACACTACTGGCAACGTTGTCCTGTTCTTTGCTTCTCACTGCATTCACAAGGAGAAATATGATTTCATTTAACAGACGGAACATAACACAAGTTTAAAAGCTCTTGTTTTAAAATTCAGCGATGAGATAAACTCAACAGATTGATCTGAAGTGCAGGATTCAGGGTGTAAAATATCATAAAAGAAAACGGTGTCAAAGTCCCGAATCAGATTAGCTCAGTTTTTGAGTGTTAGACACTCAATAAATCAAACCTAAAGACTTTAATCGTAAAGTCTCACCCACTTACTTGTGTTATATTTCCGAAGATGTATTTTCAGCACTGATTGTGGCTTATTTGAAATTTTTAGACATAATTTTGATGGATTTTGTTAGAGAGAGACAATAAAATATTAGAGGCATATATTCTCATGTCAGAGATCAAGTTAGCCGACACCATCTCAATTCAAACAAGACGTTTGCCATGAGAGCAGTTGGATCAGTTAATTTATAATGACTGGATGATTTTGTGTCAATCTGAACTATAAAGTTCTGGAAACCATTTTATATAAAAAATAAACTCTGCCTCTGTCTCTAAGACATCCCAATAAAAGTCATCATCGTGCCCTTTGACCTTTTCTTATTGCTCCTCAGTCTGGGCCCAGTTTAAAGAAGACAGAGACATTTCCTCTCAGGTTTGATGTGACGTTAAGTCAGGGACAAACCCGGGTTCCCCTCGGATTCGAGCAAAGCAAATAAATAACCAGCTCGGGGATTAACTGGGATATCTGTGACCTGGGGGTGGTGGGGGTCAGTCTGTCGGCTCCCAGTGCTCTAATCTGTTTAAACGGTTCATAGACCTGTTCCCACTGCATCTCCACGGACTGGTCTCCCACATGCCGTCCCACTGTCGGCAGGTGTCCTGTCCCTGCTCTATTCAGACGGGACTCATGCTGTCAGCTGAAGCTTGGCTGGCAGACACGAGGGATAAAACAGGACAGAGGACGGGGATGTCACCCGTCAGAGCAGCTAATTGGGGGTGGGGGGGTCAACCTGAAAGTCCAGTCCTGTGGATAACTCATCATAATAAACAGGGGACAGGGGCAGGTGGCCTCCGTGGCTTTAATCCTCAAATCTTTGAGCACCAGGTTTCTTACAATAAAAAAAACCTGGTGATCATCAAAATTGATCATCACATCAAATGACATTTAAAAACCAAACTTATCAGATATCAGAAAATATATAAAGGAGGTTTATGAGTTATACGGCAGCCAGCCACCAGGGGGCGATCACAACACTTTGGCTTCACTTTAAGGTGAGCAGTCACGTAACTAATGATTGTTTTCATTATTGATTAACTGATTTTCCACATTCTGACATGTACTCAATGTTTTGTTTTGTCCAACAAACATTTCCCTGAACCAGACACAAAAGTTTATTCTCATGTACGACAAATCAAATCATGAAACTCTCAGATTTAAGTATGTGAGTGTTTGGAAGTTCTGCAGGAAAAAATGACTTAAACTCATTACCAAAAAAAATCTAATTATCTGATATTTGTTCGGTCAGTTAGTTAATAAGTCAATGGACAAATCGGTGTATCGGTGCTAACTGTTGCCTCACGGTAAATGGCTCATTCTACTTCCTGTCCTCACTTATCTTTAAAAACTATTATTTCCTGTGAACATTTTATTTCAACAGAGGACTCTCATTTCTTGACCTCCCCCAGAAGAGCTAAAGAAAGGTGTGAGGTGGATGCACTGTGTGTTTAGTCTTTCCTCAATCTGGTCAGCCTCCATCCAGCAAACTAAAAAGAAGAAGACGCTCAGCTGAGAGCCGTCAGACAGAGACGATGCTGGTCAGAGAATCAAAGAGAGAAGATTAATAAACAATAACAGTGTGGATCTGTGTCTCCTGCCCCCCCCCCTTGCCCCTGCTCCACCTGATTGGGGCTGAAGCGTCACTGAAGGAGCAGAATTTGTGTAAAAACCCCGGAGAGCCGTTTCTGATGTGATCAGCCGGGAATCAGGGCTCCCCCTCCTTCTCCTCTCTCCACAGCCCAACGTAATCCCATTGAGGGGCAGAAAGAAGCAGCCAGAGGCCTGGGAAAGAGTCCCACTGAGGGAGGAGGGGGGGGTCACAGGGCTCATCTTCCCAATTAGCACAGGGCACCTTAACGGCTGGAATCAAGACGACGCTGGCCGGGTTTCTAAAGACTCTGAACTGAAGCCTCTTATGAAACTGTGACATGTTCATCCGTCTCCCGACTCGTCTCGTTCTCCTTTTTGCACTTTAATATAAGAAATGAGTTCCATTGTCTGTTCTGCATCGTCGAGTTAGATAACTGTGTCTCTCCGTTCCCGTCTGGTTCTGTGTTGTTTGAAGGTGAAACTAATCGTTAATTAGTCAAAAATCATTCAGCAGCAATTATCATGAATCAATTTGTTGTTCAGGTTATTTTCTAAAGGTAAACAGGTGAAATAATAACCTTTGATCTGAAGAGTCAACAGAAACCGTCAAATGGCTTTTGTTTGGAGGTGAAGTGAGACTAAACAATCACAATAAATGCACACATATGTCATAAGGACACAAAACCTGACTATGTCTTGACTTTATCAACATAAATATCAATATTCAACCTGAGACCACTTCACTCATTGACTGTATTCTGGAGAAAAGCAGCAAATCCTCACTGTTTAGTCGCTGGAGGATGTTTGAATTATTCCAGCTGGTCTGAACCAAACGTCCACATCTGTCATTCCAGAGCGGCTTCAAGCCAAATATTAAAGCAAAGTGTTGAGTCTGTTGATGTTTATTTTCCTACGGGGACAAATAAATCATCAATATATTGTCAATGGTGTCTTTAAAAATGATGTAAGCTGTGGAACGCTCATTTAAATGCTTCGGTTTGATGAGGATTTGACGATAAATCCCTGTTAACAAGCAGAACTTAGTCTTGATATGCTAATATTTACTTTGAGACTACTTTTAAATATCTACAATCTATTTGTATTTCTCTGGATGTCACAGCCTGTGGTCCCATGACTCAGCTCAGGGTCAGATCGGGATGCAGCTCTGTGAAAGTGTGAAAGTTCTCATGGAGCAATAACCTGCAGCTCCAATGGCGACAGTGCACTTCATTTGATCAACGTGCATTTTAGGGGGGGGCGATTGTAAAATTTGCATTTTATTTGTAAAGGCCGAGGCCACTCGACTCCATCTAATAGTCATTAGCTTTCATTACAAGCGTTTGAAGTGGGAGCTGCTCTTTGTCTGGCGCTGAAAGGAGCGCGCTGGAGACGCACAATGACTTCAGACACGGTCCCTACCGACCAGAGGAGCCGTCGTGAAGCTGGAGAACAGACCTCATCCAGGAAGTAGGAGTTCCTGTTCACATTAGAGGCACAGGGAGAACAACGCGGAGGATCTCAAGGCCACATTTAACGGAGACAGGACACCAGGAACCCGCTGGTGGCCAAATTACGCGCAGTCTATCCACCGTGCGTATTTTACGCGCTGAACATCCCAAGAATGAAACGGAAAATGGTGGAACACGTTATCATAATGATATCTAGGGATCATTCTCAGTTGTAAATACTATTAACTATGATTTCTTTGTTGTCATACTAAATATTATTTTTGTCAAACACATGAAAGTACATTGTTCACATCTCTGTGAACTATTCTACTATTCTCTATATGAGGACTACAGCTGTAAATACAGGTATAAATGATTTTTTATCTCAATCATACATCTCTCTATATCGGATAAATGTTCTCAGACCACTTCCACGGAACATGATTTATGTAATTTGGCTGTGATAGCTTTGGGATATGTATCACAGAGGCTCACAGTGGATAATGTTAATAATAATAATATTAAATTGTATTTTCCTTGGGCTGATCTCGTTTCTTTTTTTTTATCAATCCAGATTTTATAAAGTGTGGGGTGTTTGTTTATGCTGACGAGGCCGGCCGCTGGAGGAGCGGGGTCCGTGCAGGTGGCTAAACGACCCCACTTGTCACGCAGGTGGCACAAACTCAGCGACGTGCTACTCTTCCCATCTCGTTACACTGGGGTGAAATTTGAAGTGGCACAGATTAGCTGAACACACAAAGCTAATGCGAAACAAAACGGCCAATTAGTTTATTAATGAAGGTGGAAGGTGCGAGAGAAACGTCTGAGCTGGTCCGCGAGTCTGAGGTTAATCAACATCATGGAGTCAGGACACAGAGACACTGAGCTGAGTGGGACCTGGGAGGAAACACATCTAAAGAAGCAGCGTCTAAGTCTCATGTTAAATGGATCATTGCCCAATAATGTGTCATATACTGTGTAAACTGTGGTAAATAAGAATCAAGTTCCATAAATATTTCATTGAGCAGTTTGAAATTCAGAAATGTATTCTGTTGCAATCAGAAAGGATTTTTTGGGAAGTTTTGTATTAATCAAATAAAATACAAATGCTGAGACGCATTCAGGTACATTAGAGGAAGATATGCTTTTTGCATTTAGGTTAAATTCATCAAATAGAGAATGGACCAGTCACTTCTGCAGCACTTCATTTGAAATTACAGTTCGATTGTAGTATTTGGATGAGTTTGACCGTGGGTTCGATGCCCGACTGGAGAAGATTCTGCCTGAACATGAGTGAATATATATATATATATACTTATTTCTTTATTTATGCAGAAACGTTCTCGTTATTACTGTGCTGTAATGGCCATTGAGCAAAACATTTAATCATATTGGTTTTTATTAGATTTAACATTGGTTTGTTAAATGTTAATAGTAAAACAACAATAACCTGAAATTATGAAGCGACTTTCAGGAGACCCAAGAGAAGTTAGGACCCGAACCCCCTGACGGTTCATCACTATCGATGTTCCAGTTTCATAGAACATGTGGATATGACAGTGAAAGATGAAAGAGTCTTAATGTTCCATCTGTACAACAGGACAGTTTTTTCTAGGGTTTCAGGGTTGAGCGGTTGTGTTGGACTCTGGAAGTTTGTTGTAAATTCTCTAACAATATCTAATCAGTGAAATAATAAAGTTTGAATCTCTTCCCTCCCTCATCGCTTCAGGGGCCTTGATGGAAACAGAAACCACAGAGGGCAAAGTGTCCCAGTGACCTCCACAGCAAAAAGCCCCTGAGCACGTTCCATCTCAGTGCAGCCGCTAGGTGGCAGCATTGACCTAGACACAGTTGTGTCTCTTTCACAGGATGAAATCACAGAAATGATTTCTTCCACTTTCTAACACCTTGACTCCAACGTTACACACAGTTTGATCCCGGTTCAGTGTTTGCACGTGCAGGGAACAATATTTACATCATCTGCATTAAATATCAACCTGTAACACTTTGCTGAGAACACCCCCCACGTCTGTTATAGAACATTGAATGTGTCACAGAGGATGTTGAGTTCATATCGTCAATTGAGTTTAAAACATAAGAGTATTGTTGTTAAATTAGAGCAATTAGGGCTTCTACTATATTTGGATTCATCAGTCAACATGCCAAGACAAGGGCACACCGCGTCCGCTAGAGGGCAGCAGACTGGACCCTCTGTCGAACATGGAGTCTGTGGAGGTTTCAAGGTTTTTTAAACAAAAGGTCTATTTGAATATTTTCTTTGCATTTGAGTTATTTTAAATAAAGTGATCTATAAATATGTATATTTATGTATAGTTTTGTATTATATCTGGATCCTGTGTCTGAAATATAAATCTAATTATGATATATTTACTAGAGTAATGTCTGGATATATTTTCACTGTGGCTGAACAGTTTGGCCAAAGTTGACTTTATTCACGTTTGTCAGGAAGTTTGGTTAAAACTTGTGCATGAGCTCAGTTAACTTTTTCTTTTAGAAGAGACCATGTGCTGACCTGGTTTTAAACTTCTCTACTGCTTCATTTACATTTAGATAATAAAATGTTTTCATACATTACTTTTCTTGACAAAGTTACACAGCGTTAGAAAGATGGGAAACTTGGACTAAGGTCAAATGAAGTAAATAAACATCTTATATAAGTGAAAACTCAACATGTGGAATTTGTTGCTCCTGCTTCATTCATCGAGTTTACTGGTTTGGTTTTCTGACCTATTGCTGGAGTTACTGGTTTGAAACAAGTAAAAATAACAAGGTTTTAAAAAAAGTTCATCATATAGAAAAAGATCAGCTCTCTACGGCTAAAGTGAAAATACTCAGAGAAGTTTTCCCTCTGCTGAACCTTCATCCTCATTCCTGTTAAATATTGAATATTCTCTCCTTCAGTTGACTTAATTGGACAATGTGTAACTCGCGTGACCAGTGAACCCGGAATCCCTGATTGAAGCGAAGCTATAATTCGAAAAAAAATCCGATTTACATTTTATGAAGTGAACACACAGGAAATACAATCACCAGAAACCACATTTGAACAACGTCTGTTTTATTTCTGTTTCTCATCTGTAATTGTCCAACGCGACCAGAACGAAGGTCACATGCTCCAGCTCCGCGTCCCAGGGTTATTAAAATAATAGTTTCACAATAAAAAGTGATTTCCTCTGCAGACCATGACGCGCGGGTGAGTTGCTCTGAGCTCAGACTCTCCTCTGCAGCCGCGGGGGGAAAACAATCCACAGTCGGTTCAGCGGAACAGCGACAGAGCGACTGGGTCCTGCCTGGTTTGATCATCTATTAACCAGCAGCGATCAGGGTCAGTGCGCACAGGCCCGCACGGTTTCACCATTAAACCCAAAGCTAACCTGAGAGGAGGAACCAGAAAAACAATATGAAACAAGGATTAGACATGAAATCACAAAAATAAAGAAGTGTGTGACTATAGAGTCCAGGAAGAGGCGACCGGGTCAATCCTGGTTTTTACGCACGAAATTGGGAATTGGTTATTCCCCAAGTTCACGTCTAAACTTCATCATAACTGTTGATCGTAAATGTTTTTTATTTTATGCACAAAGTTATTTTATCGTTGTTCCTCGAGTTCATGTTTCCGATGGTCTCCGTGAAAGATTTAAAGCGTGTGTCCCAGTTAAAACATCTTCATTTAAAATTGAATATGCAGTTTACATAAAGAGACAAAGAGCCATATTCAATTCTTCGAGGTTCCACTCGACACAAACCAGGATTCAATGAGGGTGGACAATTATTTACTGGCTTGTTAAACTCAATGTTTTGAGCTTTTATGAGTCAAACAGAAGCAAAACAAATATTTCCAAGTGAACAGTGTTGAAGAAATTCAGTTCTCAGGTCCACCCAGAAAACAAATGTAGATGTGTATCTGCTCACACACACACACACACACACACACACACACACACACACACACAGTCGGTCCATGATGTTGAAAGAGATTAAACTGGATGATAAATAAATCCGTATAAATGCTCTTTTGGGGATATAACCCTTCTCACAGGAAGCTCCCGCCGTCTTTAGGAGCCTTTAGCTCTAAACGACTAATCAACAACTTGTTCTACCTCATAATTTCCATCGGTAATGATTTTCTAATGCAACCTCCGAGCAAACGAGGGCATTAGGAGGTGAATGATTCACTGGCCTCAGCAGCAGAGGGACGAAGTCAACCTGCACGTTCACACCAGGAGGTTTCCTGCTGCGACGTGAAGATTAAACTCAACAAACTTTATTAGAAAAAGAGTCAAATCTGGAGTTTTGAACCAGTGGTCTTCTTCAGTTAGTCTGTTTATAATGAGTCTTTATCCAGAAATCACTGAGATTTACTCTTTGGGCGAAATATAACACATTTTTAATAAATAAACTTGACTAAATGATAAGTAAACATGGAAACTGACACCAAAAATACATATTTTAATTCAAATTAATTAGATTACATCGGATTCGTTGCAGAATGGAATTCATGTATTTAAAATTGCAACGTTAAATAATAAGGGCATTTTTATCATTATTATTATTATTATTATCAGTAGTATTAGTAGTATGCTAATATTGGTATTATTATTAGTGGTAGTAGCCTGTTATAATTATGATGATAACATAATAATTCTTAATTGAGGTGCAGGTTACAGATTCCCAAGTTAAACACCAAGACAAATTATGGATTTTTTTTTCTACGTTTCCCTTTTAACCAAACTATCACTGCAAGTGTGAGAAATATATAAATAAGAAATAGCAATTTTACTGTTCTACAGTTCTGTCTCCGAAAAGGTCACAAATAGGTCCTGCTGCAGTTATAGATATAATTTAGCAGAAATAAGGGGGTTGCTCAGAAATGACTGAAATATCATATCTACATGTTGAGTTCACCTCAAAGTATAAATAACACCAAACACTGTGTTTTGGCTGTAGAACAAACAAATGGATAGAAAAACGAATCAAGTTTCAGGCAAAATCCATCTGTGCCTCTCCTCCCCCTCCCCTCAGAACACCAGACATTAGGCCCGAGCGTGGACTCGCAATGAGCCATTAATTGGAGCACACATGTTTTCCCAGCGTGCCTCAGTAACCAAGCGGCTCTTCCTGCGTGTGATCTGAGGAGCGCGCACTTGGAGACCTATTGGCGGCGGCTCTCCTCCAATCAGCTGTCCGCCTGCGCTGCGTCAGGACCCACGGAAGCTCCCGGGCGCGTTTCCTCGGTGCGCACTCGTGCACAGAACCGCTCCGAGTGCGCACAGCCTCCATGGACCAGGGCACTTTGCAGCACTGTTGAGTTCTGTAGCTTCTCCAGCGGAGCAGCACCTGCACACAGCGGCCGTGCGCGCCATGCATCACTGACCCTGGAGCCGCAGGAGGAAGGAGAAGCCATCACCTTTCTGTTCCAGGTTCCAAGTCTCTCCAGACATGATGTTCTCCTCTGCGGGGAAGCGCTGCTTCACGATCGAGTCTCTGGTGGCCAAGGAGCATCCTCTCACCGCCGAGGAGCCCATCCGCCCCACGGCCTTGAGTTACTCCAACCCGGCGACAGACGCCTTGATGAACGGGTACCAGGCCCCCCCCACCGGCCGCCAGGTCCCTGTACCACAGCCCGGACCTGGTGTTCCCGGACGCGGTGAACCACCCCTCCCTCACCGTGTCCCCCCACCAGCTCGGGGGCCCCCACCTCCAGCATCCGCACTTCTTCGGGACGCAACACCGGGACCCGCTGAACTTCTACCCCTGGGTCCTCCGGAACCGGTTCTTCGGACACAGGTTTCAGGGTAAGTGTGTGGAGCGGGGATGAATTCATCCCTTGAGGGTCCCCTTAAAAATGTAGACGTGTGGATTCATAATAATAATAAAACTTTATTTACAGAAGTGCTTCACAAAGATAGAAAAAGAAAAAGTAAATGCACCAAGAGATAAGAAATCTAGTTAAAAGCCATATTAACTTTTCATGATTCATAAAGTAAGCCCAGGTCTTTGTATTCTCAAAAAAATAACTTTTAGATAACATTAAAAATATGTCATGGTTTGAACAGTAAAATTGCAGCCACAGATAATATAGAATAGGTGGTTTATATATAAGGAAATATTAATATTTATACATATATATAAAGTATAAATAAAGGATATTCGGTGTGGCTGCAGGATGCTCTCACGTCTCCACTCTCAGCTCCTCAGCAGCGGAAGATAAGCGCGGTTGTTGATTTTCTTTTTTGTCCGTCACATGAAAACTCGCCTCAGGTCAAACCTCAGTTTCTTCGCAGTGTGATCACAGAAAAAAAAACATCCACACAGATAAAAACCCGCGAGGATCGTTTCAACAGAATGAGAATAAAAGAAGGAGGGAGAGAAACTAATAACAGGGAATTGAATGTGTGGAGATAAACACCAGAACAACCTCAGCGCCTTTATTAACCAGTAGAAACACCTGTTAATACAAACTCCACTTTAATTCTCGAAAATGCATTTTTTTTTATAAAGACATGTAAATTATAACATGTCCGTAAATTATTAGAATAAACCATTAGGCCATATTTATAAATTTGAGGTTGGATGTAATTACAATATTAGTTTACTGATTAACATCACAAGATGATTCGCAATAATTATAAATTATATTAAAAAAAAACATTTCTTGCACAATATTTTAATAATATAATAAACGTGGCGTTCTCGAATTTCCACCTTATCTCTAATATAAAAGGTTTTAAATGGTATTTAATTACATTTAATATGAAATTTGTTTGATAGATTTTCAAATTAATTACAGAGAACATCTGAGATGATTTGTTAAATATTTCCACTAAAGCATTTTCCTCCTGAACTGAACTCGATGTCTCTGAACGCGTTAACACGTGCGGGTCGACTCATTGTGCGGTAAAGGCTTCGACACACGCGGTTTTACATGAAAAGATAAACGGTGGAAAATATTTCAGTATTTTTCGGACATTTTCACCATTTCTATATCTTTTCATTAAAGCTGAGATGGGAAGTTTTATAAATTAATTATTAATTTTGGTAAATTCGGTAGAGCTATTTCACTGCTGCACGTTGTTAAATATAAGAGACATTTTAGGAACATATCAAAATACCTAATTTATTATTCATATTATTATGATGACGATTATGAATAATAATGTTCAATTATTATTAATGTTAGTATTACCTGTTTTATCTTTAATATCGTGCTGATATCTGCATGTCAAGTTTCCAACCTGCAGGATAATAAACATCTTAACAGTACAAATATTTAATGTCTGATAAAGAGCATCATTATGTTCTATAATTACCATGTCATTTTACTTGTACAAATATAATATTATTTTCATACTATTACTACTACGACTAATTTGTTTAATTTGCCTTTGGAATTAGAAACGACAGAACAGAACAAATCTAAATTGCATCATTAATTACAACTATACCAGGTCATTTTACTAATGCTACTTATAATAATAATAATAATAATAATTATATTTATTATTATGACCTTTTCTTTCCATTATCCTGGTAAAATAACAATAGCTTCAATCATGTATTAGTTTTTAAACTCAGAGTAAAACTATTAAAAGTCTGATTAAGTCGACAAGAGGCAAAGTGCACAGTGTCCACTTTGATTATTGTTTGCTTCCTGCTGTTGTTGTTGTTGCTGTTGTTGTTGTTGTTGTTGCTGTTGTTGTGGTGTCCCCTCCTCCTCCTGATGTGTCTCCTCCGTCCTCCAGGTAACGAGGTGTCCCAGGACAGTCTCCTGCTCCACGGTCCCTTCGCCCGGAAGCCCAAACGCATCCGCACGGCCTTCTCCCCGTCCCAGCTGCTGCGGCTGGAGCGAGCCTTCGAGAAGAACCACTATGTGGTGGGAGCCGAGAGGAAGCAGCTGGCCAACAGCCTGAGTCTGTCTGAAACACAGGTGAGTCCCAGCACAACTCACCAGACCAGTACAGACTCATGACGTCCCAGTTCACTCCTGGGGACCGATGAGGGTCTTATCTGGTTTCATTGATTCCTTTACCAGCTCTAGGTTTTCTGTCATGTGATCTATTCCTCTTATTTAAAGTTTTTTAGCTTTTTTCTTCTTTTTTCTTGGGAGGCTGCAAAACGAATTTCCCCTCAGGGACAACTAGGCTAGTTAGCATCTTCTCACTTCAGAGTCAGATCTCACCTGCTCTTACAAACTGTTAAGAGTTTAAAAGTTACTGAAAAGTTCTGTTTTGAACTCAGTTATTTCAGAGAGTTTATCGCTATGCATGCTACAGATTGAAAGGTTTCCTGTTCACGCTAACCTCAAATGTCGCAATAAAACAACAACTAAAAACATAACTATTAGTCTCATAAACAAAAAGTGGCTGGAATATTAACGCTTAGCTTAATATTTCAACAATTTACTCATCCTTAAAGGACTATAAGAGTTATGCTGGAAGTAAATAAGGGGGGGAAATGGAAATAATAGATAGTTAATAATTTCACCTCTATTTAGAATTTTTGTCAGTTTAAATATGTCAGAATAGTTTCTATTAATGTCAATAAAGCAAAATGGAAACAATCCTTAAAATGATGAAGATAAAATCTTCTGTAAAAAGGATCATAATGATAAAAACAAAATTATGGTAACTGTGATATAGAATATAGAAAGCTGATTATTAGTACTGATAACATGTGTGGCCGGTTTTCAATTCTTACTGAAAACGAGAGTGATTTTAATTTATAATAATAAAACAATCATTAATAACAAATAAGGAATCAACTGGATACTTTTGCTCTAATATTAATATTCAGTCTATTACAATGATAATAAAGGACATTTTGAATGACCTGTAGAGGTACCTGCATATCTTGCAGTGTTATTGATCAGACCCACAGTTTGCAGCACAGTACTTTTATTATATATATATATTAAATATTAAATATTCTCTTCCTCTCACCGAACACAGACGAGGCTGCAGCTCAGTGAGCTCAGTGTCTTAAAGGAGTTCAATCCATGCTGTAGGATGAAGTGTAAATATTATTGATGCTCAAGTTTAATGAGGCCTCATCAACTGGGTATCAATTAGCCCCTAATAGGCAATAAAACGAGAGGTTTCCCCGACTCAGCGATATGGAGCAATGCAGCTTCAGGTTCAGCACAAGCTCAACTGGATATTAAATCACGGAAAGTTATAACAACAAAACTGCAATGAGTAAAAGAGACCACACAAATATTGTGCAACGAGGTAATAAATGGATGAAATTTACAAATTTCACAAAGCCCAGTGCTCGTTGCTATTTAAAAAAAATATATCCTGACAAATATAAGTTCCTCAGCCAGGGCTCATGTTCCAAGGTCCCAGCGGCAACCTGAGCCCGTCAGGAAGCTGCTCAGCTCGCTGACCTTTCACCGTAACGCAATTTTCACTCGTGAATTCCATGAGAGGTTAACACTCCAGATTTAAACAGCAGTTTATGAGCGTTTTGCATCCTGCGCAGACGCTGCAGGGGAACGTGATGAAGAAGGAGAAAATGATAAGAGGCATAAATGAGGGAAGGATCAGAGAAGGAGAAAAAGGTTGAGTGGAATTGTTTAAAAGAAGAAAAGATGCCAGGTCAAGTTTAATGTGGGTAAATGTTATCAAATGTACGAGCAAATGATTAATATATACATCCTTAAAATATTTTTTACAAATGACAATTATCATTTTATTTAGTGTCTGCGATATAACAACATAGATTGTTTAATTTGTCTGAGAAGAAAAATCAAAGATGGTTGAAAAAACAAGACAATTCATTGATTAGCTGAATCAAAGAAATGTAGTTGGCAGATATTTTAGATAAAAGATTCATCGTTAATCGCTTTTCAAGCAAAAATATTCTTGTTCCAGGTTCGTGAATATTAATGATTTGCTGTTTTTTCTCTGTGTTTATTAATATTGTTAAGAATATTGATCTGAGGGAAAACCTCCCTTTTACATCTGGAGACACTTTTTAAGTTTTTTGCTGTTTTGCAATTTTTTTACATTTAGTCAAAGAAATTAAATCAGTTCATCGTCAGACTTTAATTAATTAAATTTAAACTGAATATGCACAGCAGCCAATCACATCATGCATCTTCTCAAGGCTCTTTTACATTCTAAAGTCCAGACCTTAAAACCCTGAATGGCATTAGAGTGCAAATCATCATTCAATTCAATAAAGGGGGTGATCCGTTAAGTAGTTTTTGCTGACACACACACAAACAAACAAACAAACAAACAAACAAACAAACAAACAGGGGCGTAAACACAACCTTCCTCATGGCGGAGGTCTGAGGCCCTGGAACCAAAACACATAGTGTGAGAATTCAAAATGTCCCCCTGGTCAGATGATGTTTTTTTGAGTTGGTGAACTAACAGCGTGCATCCCCCTCTTCCTCCGTCAGGTGAAGGTCTGGTTCCAGAACAGACGGACCAAGTACAAGCGACAGAAGCTGGAGGAGGAGGGACCGGACAGCCAGCAGAAGAAGAAGGGAAACCACCACATCAACAGATGGCGCCTCGCCACCAAGCAGGCCGGCTCCGAGGACATTGACGTGACCTCAGAGGACTAAAGCCCGAACCCTGCGTCCCCTTCCGACGCACCAGAGGACCAACACTATTTATTTAATGTAATATTATTAAGTATAATTAGACACATTAGAGAACGACACACACACACACACACACACACACAAGGACTGAACATCTCTTCTGTGAGATGCTAGAATCTGTGACACTGGAAAAAGCTTCATATTTAAAGACTGGACGAGGAGAGATTCTTCCATCGCTTCAAAGAAACAACCTCAACCTCTACCATAGTGTTTTTTTTTGTTGTTTTTTTTAATTGTACATAGACCACGTTTAAAAGGTTGTTTCTGAAAGAGGCTATTTGTTTCATTAAAGCTGTTTCTATCACCTGCTCAGGTCATTAACACCTCCCTGCTCACGCCACCTGTGCACCATGTTCATTCAAACATGTTCCCCAAGTGACAAAGAACGTGTTGTGTTGTCGCACACTTTGAATCCAACGAGGACAGGGACAGGAAATGAAGCATGTGTCAAAAGAAAAAGCACCAAATCTGTCTCTGCGTGAATTGTTTTTCTGACTCGAGCGATTCCCCGGCCAGCTGTGCATGACTCCGGGACAGATGAGAGGCCTCTGGAGTCGGGGGGGGCGAGTTGTGCCATTTAATAAAAGCCAGTTCACAGACATCTGCTTCGTCTGCTTTGCCACGTTTGTCACCGATGGATGACGTCTGAAGGATTCATTTCTTTTCAAGCAGATCATGCAACTACAAAAAGGATGCTTTAGAAATTAAAAAACGATTTCTCTGATGGGAACAAAAGGTCTGCAGGTTTTCATTCCAACCAGCTGCAGGTTCCACTCGTGAGTCGCTCCTCACTGGCTGAAGTTGTGTGTGCAGATCAGTGTGAAACCAGCTGCTGTGTTGTTTGAGTGGAAGGAGAAACCTGCAGATGCTCCAAGAGGAGGCCAGTGAGGGAGGTTCCATGTTCAGGGAGTTCTGTGACGCAGAACTAGAGCTGAAATATCCCTCCATCCAAGAAAATGTGAAAAACAAAAAGAGAGGTAGGGAACAATTTTGAAGAGTTCGACCCCTCAGGAGGGTTGGTCCTCGTGCTGGGAACCAGTGATCGAGGCTGAGGTGTCAGGAATGCTGCAGGACGGTTGCACAGGTGTCAGGTGTTTTACTTATCAGCCGGTATTTCCTCTGAATTCCTGCAGTGTGGCGTGTGGCGGCCCTTTCACTAACTGCCTCAGTCATAATCACCTGTCAGGAGGAACGGAAGGAATCTCCTCCTAATGACCCCGAGTCTTCAGAGCCCTGACCCCCCCCCGATGTTTTGAAAGTCAAGAGGCAGAGAGAGGACGCTGCAGCGGTCTCACCTGAAGCCTGCACACAATACTCAGTCAGACATCTGCAGTAGCAAAAGGGGGCCACAGGCCTTGTTTTGAGTTCCCAGGACATCCTACACTCACTGCAGGTGCAAGTACACAACAGAGAGACATCCCAGCATTCCTTATTGTGCAAATAAACATCACTCGCTGCTCATCGTGACCCCAGAAGGCCTGAAACCGTCTTCCTGCCTCGAGGAACACGTGAGGCCGATCACATCTCGGGGTAGTTCAGGTAAAAAGGTCGGCACCTCGGTCGCCTGTTAGGGAAACAGCTAATTGGAACAATCCTGCTCGTCTCCCTGAACACTGAGTCTCCTGTCGCCCGAGTCAGCGGAGAGGAGGAATCAGGACGAGAGCGGGAACAACACGAGTCTCTGTGGAGGGAGCGGCGTGAAGGTGTGTGGTGTGTGTGGTGTCGACAGATCCCTGCTGCTGCTGCTGAGGTGTCGGAGGAACCACGTGAAACACAAAGACTGGTTTCATCTCTGTTGTCTTTCTGTTAGAAGACGGGAGCCGTTCAGTTTCCTTGAATAACAGGACAGTGTGTTTCAGGGCTGGTTATTAAAAAATAAGCTTGTTGAGAGATGAATCATGCAGTGAGGTCACAGTCGTCACACACACACACACACGTTGCTTCAGTTACTGTGAGGAGGAGTAAACACTCTGAATTACAAATGACACAGACTAATGACTGACTGACAGACTCGTTTATTATCATTCTGGAAATGACAAAACACGGCTCATTACTAAAATTAACTAGTTTGAGATATTTACACAGAATTCAGAGCAATTAAAGGAGTTTCCTGCAGATCAGGGGAGATTTATTATGTGTGTGTGTCTGGGCGTGAGGGGGTGGGGGGGTGGGGTGTGGGGGGGGTGGGGGTTTCTCTGTTTTCTTTTGTCTTACTTTGTATGTTATCGGTGGGAAATGCACTATGATTGCAAACATGGCACAAAAGCATTATTGGAACTGTTTAATACTATTTGGACCTTGAATTAAATTATCAATATCATGTTTATTACGATTTCAAAAACTACAAAACTTATCTTTGTAAAATTATCATTCTTTGCACAAAAAAGAGAAGTGAGGGAGCATTTCCCTCAAACCCTCAAAGTATGATGGAGTTTAAAACTGCTCATATGTTTATTGATAATAATGCATCAATAATCAGCAGTTTGCTTTGTGAACCGTGTTTAGTTGTTGTTTGTCTCACCTGAGTCACGCGCCAGCAGCTTCCAGCCTACATGTGCTTTCTTGTTCAGATCGCAGCCTAGCGTGTTGTGTTCCCACGGCAACTGTGCAAACACGCTAATCACACAGATCCTGACAACAGATACTCCAGGACAAGAAGGTTTACATAGAGAAAAGTACAGACACACAAAGGGCAGAGGAGCAACACAATGATTTCTAAAGCAAATCCTCTTTTTGACTTTACAACATGCTCATGATGCGTTTGTGTGTAAAGTACTGACCTCTTCAGAACTGCTTTCCATGTGCAACAATATGTTTGAATCTTTTTTGTCTTTTAGTCGTTATTTCAATAAAGTTTCTTTGAGTCCCTCAAAAAGCTCCAAATAATTATAATAATTATATTTATCATCATAATGATCTAAATAAAAACATGTGTGTAAGTTACTTTAACACGTTTTACTGCACAAGAGCAACAGAACCACGTGATTTCAGTTAGAAGAAGCTAAAGCAAATACTGGGATTAAAAGTCACATTATAATTAGAGGATTTATTACAGTTCCTAAATTCTCAATTTACTGTAATCATAGAACAGTGATCTAGTGTTCTACATTGTGACAGAACCTCTTGCAAAGATATTTGATGAATAAAACACTAGTCAGACCATTGAAACAGTTTTCCAGCATCTGATTCAGGAACAGTCCTGGAAGTTAAGTTTCTATTCCTGACTTTGCTTTAAGTTTCCTTCTTCCTGATGCATCAGTTTTACCTGAAACAATCTGAGAGGTGAAAATCATTCTCTGAAATGTTACATGAAGTCCAACATGTCAGAGGTCACAAGGAACAAAACACAGATAAGAAGAACTGAATTCTAAAGAGTTTAATGGTAAATGGATTTGTATTTATATAGTGCTTTTCTAGTCTTGATGACAACTCAAAGCTCTTTACATTACAGTTTAACATTCACCCTTTCACACACACATTCATACAGTGCATCTATCCTAGAACTGTGTTGTTCTATGGGGGGGGGGCATTCAGGGTTCAGCATCTAGCCCAAGGACACTTCGGCATGCAGATGGTTCAGACTTGGGATCAAACCGCCGACCTTCAGGTTGGAGGACGACCACTCTACCCCTCAGCCACAGCCGCCCCGTATTTTACAAAAATACATTCATGTAATTTGCCCTAATTTCATTTACACTGTTTATACACAATTACAATTGTCCATAAACATGTCCAGAGCCTCACTTCTATTATCTTCTCTGGCAAATGTCCCTGTTAGAACTTTCTGAGGTGTCACGACTTTCAAAATCATAATTTGTCATCACGTTACTTCTCGGTTAACAAACACTATCTTGCAGTAAATGACAAATGATGAACTGCTGCTCCTGTGGAAACGTGTGTTTGTTAAAATCCTCCGTCCTCCATTCGCCGGCAGCGTGAATGATCCTGAGCAGTCGGGGCAGAGATCACTCACAGCCCTTTATTGTATGTCACCATCAGACCATCTGTTGCCATGGCGATCTCCGGCTCTAACCGACTCACGCTGATCTGCGGGAATCGAACAGAACGAAAAGGTCAACGAAATGTTTGGCACACGTCAGATTGTGATTGTGCGATTCGTCCTCAGTCGTCTGTACGAGCGTGAAGATCTGAAACAGTTTCACTCGCAACTAAAGACTTGAAATGTTCTGTGTTTACTGCTAATGTGCAAAGAGACAATTTGGCAGATTACAGTCTAATTTGAGGTTTTGAAGCTGCTAATATTTGAACCAGGGACAGATGGCTGTTGGGAGTTGTCGGCAGAATCCTAATCAGACGTCTTGGTAGGTGTGAAACGGGGAAGTGGGACAAATTGAGTAGGCGGGGGGTCCGGGTTGTTTTTTGGGAAAGTGTTTCGCGAAAGTACAAAAAAAAAGAGACTTGAGAGAAAAACAGGCCCCTCCGTGTTGGTGGCACATATGTCTGAAGTTTTTGGCCATATGGCTGTCTGGGCTATTTCCAGCGGTAATTAAATCCTAAACATTTTAAAGCCAGAGCTGCTTGGCTTGTGTCGGCAAGAGATTTGGCAGAGAGGAGACAAAGAGAGCGACAGAGAGAGAGAGAGAGAGAGAGAGAGAGAGAGAGCGATGCAGCCGAGCGAGTCTACAGTCGGAGCTCAGCCCGTGAAGCCCGGACGCCATCGGACGGCAGGAGAGACTCCGGGCAGATCACCACAGAGCAGGTTACGTCTCACAGGGCTACGCTTCATTAGGAGCTCGAAGGGAAACGTTCAAGAGGTCAGGAGAGTCAACCGGTCACTGACACCAGAGTCGTGGCAGATCTGAGGCCAAGAATCATCATTTAAAGACGTGAAAAGAAAAATGAAGAATAGGAGCACGGCGTCCGAGAAGACAAGACGTTAAATAATGATTTCATCCGACTGTTTTCACTCTGAGCATCACGGAGGTAAAACACACAGGCTCTTAATGTGGTGGAAAGACAATATATCTGATATCAGGCTTGTTGTGTTGGTCATGAAAGCTTTGACATTAACTTGCTGATTGTATCACAGAAGAAACTAATTATTTAATATCAGCAGGAACAGAGACCTTATCAAAATAAATGATGAACAATAAATAGAATCCAGACATTTGATTGTTGCCCCTGCAGAAGCTCCACTGGTCCCTTAGCACCAACATATGAATCATAACAATCTCTGGTTATTAAATAGCGTCGTGTTGGACCGAGGAGGACAGATGTTTTCACCTGGGACATCTGGGGGAAGAGGCTGATGGCGAGCGGCAGAGCCAGGCCGAAGGCGGCGAGACACACCAGACTGTGGACGGGCAGGACGAGCCTCCGCTGCCGCTGCAGGAGAGGAAGCCTGGTGGGGACACACACCACGGACACACACGTTAACTTCAGCCTCTTTACAGACACACACACACACATTTCAATACACTGTCCACTCAAACATCAGGAGCTACAGCGTTAGCGATTAGCATAGCAGCAGTCATCAGGGAAAGTGACCATCTGCAAAGAAAACAACCAATTCAAACAGATTTTATTTTATATGATAAAAGAGTGACTGAAGGCAATTCAACCAAGTAGGTAGGAATAACAAATATGTGCAAATAAGTTCAGACAAAATGGATGAATATCAAACCTTCACGACAAATAAAAGTCCCTAATGTTTGCAGCTAAAAGTCTTAATCCCACAATCTGAAATTAGGTAGATGATGTTTAATAATATAATATAATATAATCTCTTTATGAACGTTAAGCTCTTTAAGCTCTGAGGTTTGATTTCCAGATCTTCACCAAATTGAAAACAATGTTAAAGAAGGTGGGGGGGGGGAAAAAACCCTTAGATCTGACCCCTTCATGAAATCGACCTAAAAGTGTTTTGGTTTCTTCCTTTGCTCCCATCCTTCCACCAGGTTTCAGTAGTTTTTGCTTTATCCCTTTTAACAGTCAGACAAACAGACGATTAAAACAACCACATTCTGAACTGTTCCCTAAATAACACTGGATGTGTTCCCAGGAAAGAGTTTTATCTGCTTCAAACACAAACTCCCTTTCCAAATTGCAAGAAATGTGTTTCCTCTGTTAAGCGACGGGTTTTTAAGGGCAGTTCTTTTAACGTTTTGCCCGACATCTCCAGAAATACATCTTGTGTTCTCAGCCCGAGCTCCTCCCTCCTCCTCCTCCCTCCTCCTCCCTCCTCCTCCCTCCTCCTCCCTCTTCCTCTCTCCTCCTCCTCCTCTCTCCTCCTCCCTGGACTTCGAAGGATAATCCTCTCTTCAGTGTGTGGGACAGCGAACGCAGCAGGAGCCTGAGAACGAGTCGCTCCGTCTCTCCTCCACCAGCGACACCTCTCCCCCTAACGAGGAGAGCTACTGCCTAATGAGGGAGCTCATTAACACATATGGCTGCCATGGTTTAATTAGGCTACACACACACACACACACATTTATACACACACACACACACGTGCAGATACACATTTTAGGGAACTGGATGAGAGAGAGAAGAGGCAAGTTGTGAGATATGTGAGAAGGTTTGGGCACAAGTGTGAGTTTGAAAACCGTCAAATCAGGTGAACATTTTGAGTTGATCTCAAATTAATGATAATTTCATGCAATACTGACTGAATTCACGTGATCTGAATAACATGGGCTGAGGTCTCACTCAGGTTGAACTGTTTACATGCACCAGGAAGAAGCCAGTGAATAAAAACCACCATCATGACCTGATGACAGCAGCATTTGCACTTTTACTTGCAGAAGTTTTGTTTTTTTCTGACCAAAACATCTACGAGAAACAAGAATAGCACCTGTGCCAAGGCCCAAATCAAGAAAAAACCTCAGATATCAGTCGCCTCCATATGAATCAATGAATTACTTCCTGGGAAATTTGTTGAAAATGTAAAAAAAATCCTTTGTCCGGATCTGGAAAACAGGGAAAAAAAGGTGTATTGTGTACATGTGAAGAGTCAGGAAACTACACATCCCATAAACCATTGTGGATGATCCATTTCATAATCAATATCACTGTTTGTTAGTTTGTGGTGAGTCTACCCTCGGATGGTTATAACATTATGGCTGGTAATCCAAATGTCCACTCAGAAAACGAATGGGGATTTCTACTGTTGAGCTAAATGCTTTTGAATCCACTTGTGGGCCTGTAGCCTCTCACAGCTGCTGAAGCACATGAAGGTCAGAACCTGCTGTCACTGCTCGGGCTCTCAGCGGTGTCATCGATCATCGGGGGGCCGCCCGGGGGGCCCGACGCTCTCCCCTTGTTCTCGCTCTATTGAGAGCCAGTGAAGGCGAGCTGACACGGAGGATAACTCAGCACTGCTCACCTGCAACCAAAGCCAACCTCACCGCCCCCCCTCCCTGCTCTCCCTCCCTCCCTCCCTCCCTCCCTCCCTCCCCAGCCAGGAATCCCAAACACACCTGGGCAGCTGGCCGGAGCCGCCGGAGCCCGCGTACCCGGAGCAGTCGGGACAAAGATGGCCGCATTCCTCGGCACGGCGAGGCCCTCGATCACAGGGCGTCCACGTGAACACGTCATTAAGAGGTCGTTACAGTCTTATCGCACAGCGCTGACTCTTGGAGGTGGAGAAGGATCAGCTGAGATACTTCTTCATTGTCATTTGTCGTTCAGGACTCATGTGCATGTGGGAATTCATCTGATTATTATATGAGAATGCCCCAATTATTTTTTACAACTTTAATTATTCCTTAAAGCCATTGTTAACTTTTTAAAATAAAAAAGCGACTTTATAAAGTTGATAATAACAGACTTCTTGCTGACTGTGGATTAAATCAAATTTTTGTGACACAGGACGGGAAAAGAAATTCCTCAGAGCACAAACAACAGCCCCACAGCAATTAGACTGAACAGCTCAATCAAGCCCCGTCAGTGCTTAACATCAGATATCACTGATCATGCTATTTATCTGTCCCTTAAATAGCAAGATCTATGAATTATTCTCTGGCAGTGTTAAAGAAATACAAAATTGGGGAAATAAAACGACGATTTCTGGCATGAAATCAAGTTCGCCTGCACAACAACAGGAAAAATGTTCAACCGAAGGACCTGACGTTTAAATTCATCTGCCGAAAGATCTGATCTCGTCTTTTAAATGATAAATATCAAGTGATGAAGCGTTTCTTACTTCTCCAGCACTGACATGATGAGTGGGGGGAGCAGCAGGATGGGCATGGGCAGCACCACTCGGGTCAGAGCCGTCTCCATAAGGGCCTGTTGTAAAAAAAAATCATGAAACAACATGTTTAAACAAATCCTACTTAGGTGTGAACTTCATACCTTGTCATTTACACTGTTGTATTCACCAACATCAGAGTGTTAATCACAGGATCATTTGACACCAGATATTGAGAGAGTAGATCCACCCACATGCCTGGCAGCTACTCGGGACGTTCCCACCACGTTCCCCTGGTCGTCCAGCACGCTGATGCCCTCCGACAGCTCCGAGTGCCTCATGAGAACCACGTTACAGACGTTTGCACTCGCTGCAGAGACGTGAGAACGTTTTTTAAAAAAAAGGAGCAAAGTGAAATGCACATATTTAGTCGTGCATTTGAGCATATTGTCTTTTCACCCTCCAGGCTGTGTGCAAGACGAGCAGGCGACTCGAGCACTGCGGGGGGGTATTTAAAGATTCACCAGGCTGACTGAACTGGAGTTTTATGGAAGGATAGAGGATGTATCTGTGATTTAAATATCATGAAATAACTATACAAAGATCACAACGATATTTTCTTTTGGCAAAATAATCATAACAAGGAGATAATGGATTTGAGGGCTTATATGAAGATTCATTTCTTACCCTGGATCCAAACAAGGGAGCGGATCCAGAAACCTTTCATCACACTGAGGAAATATTTCATAACATATTTCCAGCAATGTCACAACTCATGGATCTTGATGAAGGGATTCAGGGATGTTTCGGGGGACTGGTAAATAAAGATCTGGATCTAGCTGATGATTTTCCGCTGTTGTCTGGTAATAAATGTTATTCTGAGTCCGTCAAATAGTTTTATCACTTTCTGTAACGTTGTGTCTGTGAAACACTGAACCTGTTTTTCCTCTACTCACAGAAAATGTCTAAATATTGAACATCACAGTCATTTTGTGTCGTTCTTCACAGACCAACTAAACGTCGCGTCGGCTGAGACTCACATCAGCGACGCACAACGTAACCAAGGTGACCGACGGAGCCACAAACAGCAGCCACGCTCCCCTGGGATTTATTCACGGGAGCCAAAATGAACACAAATGTATGTTAATATCGATGATCCTTTCTCCTTGACTCTAATAGGAATAAGAAAAACTCATTTTAGAGTTTAATGTTGGCGCCGGGAGCCTTTTTAATTTAAGACAACAGCGTTCAGACTTATCTCGACTCAGAGCTGCAGGGCTGCAGGTCGCTTTGTGAAGAGAATTCAATTGACTGAGCAAATCACTCTTTTTACCTACAAGGGTTGTTTTTTGTACAATTAATAGAGGGACAGATAGTAGAATTATAGAAAGGGATAAAAAATACCACAATAAAACAGGTAAAAAATGTAAAAACCTGTTTGTACTTTAATTATTAAAGGCATCAGAGTAATTATGAAACTGAAGTGATTAAATGTGTGCGGCTAAATGCGGAAATATGTGGATTTAATTTGTAATAATTTGAAATAATTACATTTCTGTATATTCTAACTGTCACCTAATACCCGGTGGTACACTCACAAGAACTTTTCACATAATTACTTCCTAAATATCACAAATAATGACGAATAATTCCAGAAGACAAGCAATTAATTGTCCCCATAAATTTGCGGCAGCGCGGCTTTTCCCCCCCGTTAAGGTCTTCATCATCTAATTGAATGACAGGCCGCCGCTTGATTAGGTTATTACAAATAAATCTAGCCTTAAGTAAGCAAACATAATCAAGCGGGTGAAAATTCAAACAGCACTTTGCTTTCACTCGCTTCAATTAGCCGTTTTAATTACCTTTTATACGGGGCTAACACAACAACGGCAGCAACAACAATGAACAAACAGAAATCAGGTGAATGAGGCCTTGACATAGACGCCACTTTAGGGGTAATTATCCAATTTGTTTGCGGCAGCAGAGTTCTAACGAGCAGCCAATTACCAGGCAAAGGCTGCACTGTGGAAACCTGTTGATTTAATTAGAAGAACCGCCATGGCAAGGACGGGGGGGGGGCTGGCAAACAATTTAATTATGAGCCAGCAGCCTGGGGCATTGTGGGACACGGGTCTATACCCCTGGGTGCGAGTGTGTGTTTGCGAGGGAGCGACATGAGGATCGGCTTTGTGGCTCCACACACGTCTGAAAGAGTGAGCTCACAAAACGTGTCGGGGGAAAACGGAGATTAATAAGGATCAGAGCAGGTGTAAAAGCAAAAACTACATCTGTAATATATGAATTTCAAATTCATATCAATCAGTCTCAGCTGTCAATCAAATTACAAGCTATATCACGCCTACTGGAGAAATTAACATAAATCTCAGTGTGATAAGAATGACGGAAATCATCTTTTTTTATTTGATGTGTATTTCGACATTTTTGTTTGGTCCATGTCCCGTCCCCAAACATGTAGGAGGCAGGGTTTATGACATATACCACAGCCGGCCACCAGGGGGACTTTGGCTTCACTTCAGGGAGCTGTCATGTCGTCCATCTTTATTTATGAACGATGACACCGACAGTCATCTAGTGCAAACATTAAATAACATTAAGAGTTTTTTTTACACGTAGCATTACTGACAGTTTTGCTTAATATATACAAAATGAGATGTTAACACTTAACAGCTCACATGATAATTTACATATGAATATTTTGCAGCAGCTGATCCTCCCACTCTGATCCGTTAGTTCAATACTAGAACAAATCCACAGGTTTGAACTAATCTCATTCAGTGTTGAACTGGTGCAGTGTTGAACTGGTGCAGTGTTGAACTGGTGCAGTGTTGAACTGGTGCAGTGTTGAACTGGAGCTGTTTGAACTCACCCACTGCTGGGAAGGGGATGAACCTCTGCACCAGCAGCCTGGTTGTGGGGCTGAAGCCATTTGCCTTCTGGAGTAACACGTTCAACCCGACCTTAAACACAGACGCACACAAATTGCAGACAAATCACAACAACAACAACAAAAAAGGTTTCCCATGTTTGATCATATTTTGAAAACCATGATATCTGGTGTTTAGCTCAGACGAGCAGGGAAATAAAAACAAGTTTGAGTTTCACAAACGGGAGAAACTGACCAAAATGTGTGTTTCTGTGTGTAAACAATTAAACGAGTGATTTCCCCGTGTGTTACCACTAAGGGCTGTGATCGAGGTGCAATGTGTGTTTAATAAAACACCAGCTCTCCGCAGCACGGCAGGGGTCCGTCACCGGAGCGGACGTTTAATTGGAGAGCTCCTGGCTGGTTTGTCGTTCCACCCTCCAGACACCCCACGTTTCTTTTTTTTCCTTTCTTTCCTCCGGCTATTTCCATTGTCAGGCCTGAGAGCAGCAGCCGGATCAGCCCCCGGCCGCACCAGTAATTGGCTCGGTGTGAGCCCCATGTCAGGCGAGTGTGTGAAGGTGTGTTATGCTCTTTAAACACGAGTCTTTACTGGTAAAAAGGTCAGAAAATTGTGATATCAACTGGTTCTTTCACGACAGGTCGACTCAACGTCTTTAAATTTCTCCCTTTGTCTGTCAAAATAATTGAAGGCATTTGATATTTGACCAAAATAAAGTATTTAAAGAAATCCAGATTAATAACATTCAGGAAATGTTGGGGGCAACAATATAATAATATTAATAATGATAATAATACCTAAGTTAGACAGGTTAGAAAGTGCAATAAAAATGATATAAGTACTAATAGATTGTACATGCATATATAACAGAATATGGATTAATTTATAATAATAATATTTATAGAGCACTTTTCAATACAAAGTAGAAGTATATAAGTACAATATTATTACTACTAATTATGATTATTATTACAAACAATAATAATGTACTTCCCTCTGAATTTAAACATTTGTTTTCTTGTCAGCATTTTGTAATTTGTGTTAAAAAGTGATCTATAAATGTAATTATTATTATAAATGAACCAATAAGTGTATATGTAGGTATAATCTATTAGTATTTTTGAATAACAACAACAATAATTAGATTATTGATCAATATAACAGAACAATAATAACCTGGCAGCCCAAGTACATTCATGACTATGCCTTCTGGAAAGGGTCTTAAAGAAGAATCATTCATCACTCAATGGATGGATAGATATCGTGTCGTTACAGATTTACACGGACACAGATCCGACATATAGGTCGACCCCGCTCTTTAAGAGATGGACCGGTCGACCCAGTGGATCAGCCGGTGACTCAGCTGCTGCTGTGTGACGTCACGTTGAACTCACAGCGATGGAGACGGCGCTGGTCACGGCTCCCAGGTAGCCCAGGACGAACCTGGAGGCTGGAGCCGGCTGGAGTGAGAGTGTAAAAACAAGGTGACAGCAGTTAACAGGGCTCGGCCTCGTGCACCCCCGCTCACACACACAGGATGTGTCGTCACCTTGGAGGCGTTGCGGTTGCAGAAGTTGACGCAGGCGTTGTGACTCTGGTTCAACGACTGTGGAGAAGAAAGGGAGAGTCAACAGAGGATGAACTTCTCACGCGCTGATGGAGTTATTAATGTCTGTGATGACAGGTTCTACATCCAGCTTCATACGTCAGATCACAGGTCGTATGACCAGAGTTGTGACATTTGATTATCCTTCAAAATGTGCTTAGAGGAAACTGCCAACAAGATGTGACATAAACACACCTCTCAACGAATGTGTGAAACTTACACAAATTATCAAATGGATCTGAAGTGGATGTTATTATTTTATCAAAGCTAATGAATCGCTTCATATTGTGGTTACGAGAGCGTCTGAAAGCTGATTTTGTGGCTTTTGTTTTTCACGCTGGCATCTTACTGTCGTATGTTTGTTTTCTCAAACTGTCACTTCACTGCCTTCAGAGCAAGTTGGCACTGGACGCGTGTGGGAAAGTGTCTGGCTGAAAAAACACTGGAAGGTTTACAGGAACATAGTGTCCTGAGGAATATATACATTTAATTAAATTGAGTTTTTCTTTATAATAATACCAGTGCTCTGCCCCTTTTAATCATGTGTGGAATAATCTGTTAGCTCTGCCCGAGGTGAAGCTACCGAGGCTAAATTCATCCCACCTGGTTTATCTGCAATGAAGATTTTATAGTCAATTATTTCACCTGTTTACTCTAATATTGCTAATATTTAACGTAACGCGCATTAAAATCTAAAAAAGTTTTTACCTGCCAAAAGATAGTTGATGCCAATGTTTGATTTGGGAGAAGGAGACCAACAACCTGCATGGAGAAAGAAAAAACACTTAGATTTATATATCTATATATAAATATATAGATATATTCATATTCATGTCAGTGTACAATATGTAGCAGCGGGATAAACTTCTTTAAAGCCTTATTCTGGTGAAGTTACAATAGATATAAGATGAAGAAAGAAGTCTTACCACTGGGGTGCCAAATGGAATATAACCTGTTAAAAGAGAGAGCGAGTGTCATCATTGTTTGCTTTGAGGTCATTCTGCTCATTTATGATCTGTAATATTTCCAGTCTTTGTAAAGAGATTTTCCTATAAATCACTTTTACATTTAGAAACACATCAGTTCCGTTTCCCTTTGCTAAGTCTGCAGCTTTGAGGTCTGACAGATTTTGCAGTTTGCATATCTAGAACTCCATGTCGGTCCTAACAAGTTAATCGCTCCTGTCTATGACAGTGAGAATTTGAGACCGAACCAAAATGATGGTGTTTTCTTGCTTATTCAGAACTTCTCCGTCACCGTGGGAGACAGATTTTAATCAGCGCCCTGCTGAGTTTGACCTTTTCCAGGCCAGAGACAACCTGAAGAGCCCCGTGGAGATGTGACAGTTCCCGTGGTGAACGACACCTCCACGTTGGACCGTGTAACAAGGCCCCACCTCCACACCGAGCTACTGTACCTGACATCCGAAAGGGCATGAGGATCTTCTCCCCGGTGTCAGGGTGGATGATGGCCTGTAAGAAGCACATAATGATCAGAGTCAGACGCTAACGAGTGCAGGATGACTTTGGGTTAGTTAAGTTCAAACAGATTAAGAAGAGGAGCTCTGATGTTGTTGAAAACTAAATAATAAGATCTAGGTAAAGTTATAGTGGATTGTTTCAGGCTCCAGTAAATGTGTGTGTGCACTGGGAGTTTATTTGTTTTGCTGTGTTGATTGAAGTCAATCATAGACTTTACTGAATATAAAGATTCAAAAATTAGGCTAAAATATTGCTGACACGGATGACGCCATCTTGCACTTTACAGCTATATCACTAGAGATGTGTTTAATTCACCATAAGGAGAAAATGATCACTCAGATTTGAGTGTTTTCTAAATGTGAATAATGTTTTTTTAAATTGGTTATAACATGAACATATTAAAGCTGTGGATCAATTCTAGAAATGTTGAAAAGGGCTCAATATCACACAGGTAGTAATAATATTTTTTATAATAAACACCAGATTGATCACACATATAGTTATTCTTTTATTGTCTGTCTATATGATATTGAATAGAATCTTCTGCAGTTCAGTGACTGGCAGAAATCTTCCCATGCTGGTAATTGGCACTGGAGTCCAATCCACTCCTCTGCTTTACTGTCTGATTTTTTTATTCTTGCTTCATCATTTCAGTTATTTTTCAAATCAGCGTCTCCATGTTCCACTCTTCCTCATGTTTGCTGTATAAACAGTTCACTGTTGAGATGAGGTGAAAAGAGAGCGCTGTCTGATTTGTTTGCTTGTTCACTGACACACTTCAGATCTCTATCTCCAGCCCGGCTGCTTGTTGGGGCAGCTTGTGTTTGTCAGTGACTGAGAGGGAAAGTGATCAAACATTTCACCTGCTTTACTTTCTGAGCTTTCCAAAGCTGAAGAGATAAAGAAAGAAAGAAATTAAAAACATCCCTAAAAGCATTTACTGGTCTATTTAAGAAGAAACTTGTAAACTGCTCTGAAGTCATAGAGAGGATGTTTATTTGGTTGAGAGATCCTTTCTTTTCGGACTGGAGTCAAGCTTGTGAGTCTTTACCTGAGCGTCAGTGACTCCGGGAGGCAGAGTTCCTTGTTTGAAACGATCAAGTAGCGCCACACACTCCTGTAGTCGTCTCTGAATTAACCCAAAAAACAGAAGATGGTGTAAAATGTATATATTTATATAGATGATATCTTCCTGATATTCTCTGCTGTTTATGCTGCACAGCTCAACTTGCAGTAATTGCGCTTCACTAAAACTTTCATGCTGATTTCCAGTCGACAAATGAGTTTGCTAAAAGGTAATGAGCAGCTTTCTGTGGCGTGATCATTGTCTAATGTTGAGCTGAATACAAGGTCATGTGGCCCAATTTGCTCTAATGAGCTTGTGTGTGTGTGTGTGTGTGTGTGTGTGTGTGTGTGTTTGTGAGAGAGAGAGATCGTTTGCTAAATCACATCCATCCCTGTTCCCCTCTCGTCATTAGGGGCAAGTCGAGGCTACGCCTGGCCCAGTAGGGTGCAAGATGTGTGTGTGTCTGTGTGTGTGTGTGTGTGTGAGTGAGTGTGAGAGCGTGTGTGCGCGTACACTCTCTCCACCCATCACAGCTGCCCCACTTGTCCACACCTCATCACATCCTCGGAGCTACTCCCACTATTACTGTCACCAAAGAGCCTGCTAACGGCTTCATTACCCAGAGATCCACAGCGCTGAAGACTCGGTGAGCAAGGTGATCACAACACAGCCGAGACCGGGGGGAACAGGTCAGGATGGAGAGAGAGAGAGAGAGAGAGAGAGAGAGAGAGAGAGAGAGAGAGAGAGAGAGAGAGAGAGAGAGAGAGAGAGAGAGAGAGAGAGAGAGAGAGAGAGAGAGAGAGAGAGAGAGAGAGAGAGAGAGAGAGAGAGAGAGAGAGAGAGAGAGAGAGAGAGAGAGGGAGGGAGAGAGAGAGAGGGGGAGAGAGAGAGAGAGAGGGGGAGAGAGAGAGAGAGAGGGGGAGAGAGAGAGAGAGAGAGAGAGAGAGAGCGGCCTGGAAACCAGACAACATGGGCAGAGAACACAACCCCCCCCTATGGGAGAGGTGATGCATGATCCGTGTACCTCCGTCACAAACAGGGTGCTGGGGTCTATCACATCCAGGAAGTGTCTGAAACGACCAAACAACGTGTTCTAAAAAAGAAACACAAAGCACATGACGATGACAAAGAGACATTGGAAAACACACCAGAGAGAGAGGAGTCGAGAGATGCATCAGGTCGTCTCTACAGCTTCAATCTCCACGTGTTATCACAGGGATATCTGAGCTAGGATTGAAAAGTTCAGAGAATCGAACAATAAACAGATAAGAAGGAGGTTCAGACGGTGGATGGCTGATCTCAGCTGATCCCACAGCGTGCCAGCTGTTCCAACTCACCAGGTGGAGCCTCCTCATTAATCCTCAAACTGTTTCTTATCTTTTAACGGAGCCAAATCTACTCGCACCATTTGCAATTACTTCCTATGATGACTGCACCACAAACACCTTCCTGTCATTTATTCATTACCGAGCATAAGGAATAATTAATAATAATTTGGAAATACAGCAGCGCACCACTCAGCCTGCCCCAGCTCCAGTTTAATTACACTAACTGTTAATTTGGATGAAAATCTGCTCAGTGACTCAAGGTAGCGTCTTGTTATTTCCTGAACATATGGATGGAAGGAATAGTTTCATACATCTGTTAAATTATATTTCTCACAAGTTTCACTCAAACTCGACTGTAAATAAAGATGGACGACGCGACAGCTCGTCAGAAAGTGAAGCCAAAGCTTTTTGACTGCAGTTAAGGACACTCACCTCATCCATGTTAGTGGTAAAAAGAATAAAAGTTTTTTTCCAAAGATGGTTTCTGTCATTTTAGATAGTTCTAATCACATCCATGTTTATAATGATCAGTTATACGATGATATAAAAACAGTAAGAAACGTAATAATTGACGGCTGACTTCATTTGTGTTCAACAGGAGGAAGTGGAGACGTGTCGTCCATCCTTATTTATAGAGCAACATTTCTACAGTTTTTATACATTAGTATTTCAGAACATTGACAGGCGCCACAGGGCTATTTGAGCCTTTTGTATGAGTAACATTCAACAAGTTGAACTTTAAACTCATTCACTCCGGTTCATGAACTTTCATGTCCAAACAGACCAAGAGGCTTAAACTCACAGAAAAGCAACATTTCTACAGTTTTGAAATTTGTGTTATTAACAAACAAAGTATCGTTTATTTACTTGTAACAATGTATCTTATTCTTTTCAGTCGTTTGTTTCATTGTAACAATGTATCTTATTTTTTCTTAACAAACTATTTCAATGTATAATCATGGAATCGACCATATTAGAGCTAATGTTGAGTTAGGGAGTGTAAACTGTTTCTAAAAGTTTCATACCTGAACTACGTTGTTAGACAGAGAGACAGTCAGACAGACAGTGAGACATAGAGACAGACAGATACTTTATTGTCTGTCATTGTTGACAGAAATTCTCCTTTTGACAGGGTTCAGTAATAAGTCATTTAACATGGAGAACACACATTACATAGCAAAAAACAACATGCAGGTGGAACAGTCAGTTTAGACACAGGAGTTCAGTTCCTGGTTTCCTGGGACACGAGTTCAAAACTAAACTGGTACCTGGTTGAAACGAGACTTGCCGAACTGGAAGCTCTGGTGTTCGGACATGTTCTTCTGTGTCTACAAATCCCTCCAACACAATTTGAAACCTGCAGCTGCGAGACCTGAGACTGGAACTCGACGATCAGCTGTTTTCCAACCGAGTTGCATGCAGGGTAATGTAGTTCTCACTTGCGTCTCATGCAGGACAGGAAGTGGTGAAGAAAACTACACTTCACAGAAGCACATGCGGTGTTTTCAAGCCCTTTTTAAAGAGGAAACGGATCCGTGCTGTGCAGCTGAAGCCTGATTCAAAACAAATAAAACAACAAACTTGAAAAAGGTATTTCCGGTGGAAAAGAAAAGTTAGATAAGTTGTGTGTTACCCATCAGGGTCCGACATCTCACTAATGTGGGAGAATGTGTGCCATCCACAGATGGCTTGAGGATTCACTGTCTCTTCTACATGTATGTTTAAAATAAAAACATGAATCTGTGAATTATTGTAATAGCTAAGTGTTGTATGCAAGATGTATGTTTATAAATGGCAGTGGCATGGCCACCCTGTACCTTGCACGTGTTTAAATTAAAAACATGAATATATGAACCTGTGTTATATTTGAATAGTTTAGTATTGAATGCACAATAACAGGTTAGCTATGTTTATACATGGCATTTGGCCCAGTTTAATATAAAACACAATTTCATACAATATTTATAGTATGGGGTGCTTGCTCCATCTCTCCAGCAGTTTGGGGGTCATTGACCTGAAATACGTTGAAGACCCTGGTCTATGCTTCTGCTGCATCTTAATCAGCGATCGTGTGTTCTGTCGTTGCCCCAGTAGTTGTTGTTAGTGCTGATGTCATCAAACTCAAACACCATTTCGACCTTTAGTAGCGTGTCTCATCTATTGCTGTATCGTGACCTTTTTCTAGATGGACCAGGTGAGGGTTTACTCTTTGGGAATCACAGCATCAACAGCTGCATCACTGAGGGGACCATCTCCAACATTGTCAGTGTCGTTGGTATGGTCATCAAACTCAAGTCACCTTCGTGACCTTTTGTAGGGTCTCTGTTCTTCTGCTGTATCGTCCTCGCTTGGCCTTCTCCTAGACGGATAAGGTGGGGGTACCTCTTCAGGAAACACAGCATCACCAGCTGCATCACTGAGGGGACCATCTCCACCATTGTCCGTGTTGATGCTGCTGTCATCGAACTCACAACACCGTCTTGTCTTTTTGTAGGGTCTCTGTTCTTCTGCTGTGTCATTCTCCCTTGACTTTTTTGTAGACGGACTGGGCAGGGGCTCCTCCTCTTTGGGAGGCACAGCATCAACAGCTGCATCACTGAGGGGACCATCTCCACCATTGTCAGTGTCGATGGTAAGTTCATCAAACTCCAGACACCATCGGGAACTTTTGTAGCGTGTCTGATCTATTACTGTATCATCCTCGCTTGGCCTTTTTGTAGACGGATTAGGTGGGGGTACCTCTTCAGGAAACACAGCATCATCATTTGCACTTCTGAGTGGACCATCTCCGTCATTGTCCGTGTTGATGCTGCTGTCATCGAACTCACGACACCGTCTTGACATGGTTTAGGGTCTCTGCTCTTCTGCTGTCTCAGCCTCTCTTGACTTTTTTGTAGACGGACTGGGCAGGGGCTCCTCCTCTTTGGGAGCACAGCATCAACAGCTGCATCACTGAGTGGACCATCTCCATCATTGTCACTGTTGATGCTGCTGTCATCGAACTCACGACACCGTCTTGTACTGTTTTGTAGGGTCTCTGCTCTTCTGCTGTGTCATCTCTCTCTTGACTTTTTTGTAGACGTACTGGGCAGGGGCTCCTCCTCTTTGGGGAGCACAGCATCAACAGCTGCATCACTGAGGGGACCATCTCCACCATTGTCCGTGTAGATGCTGCTGTCATCGAACTCACGACACCGTCTTGTCATGTTTTGTAGGGTCTCTGCTCTTCTGCTGTCTCATCTCTCTCTTGACCTTTTTGTAGACAGTACTGGGCAGGGGCTCCTCCTCTTTGGGGAGCACAGCATCAACAGCTGCCTCACTGAGTGGACCATCTCCACCATTTTCAGTGTCGATGGTAAGTTCATCAAACTCCAGACACCATCGTGACCTTTTGTAGCGTGTCTGATCTATCGCTGTATCGTCCTCGCTTGGCCTTTTTATAGACGGACTAGGTAGGGGGTACCTCTTCAGGAAACACAGCATCATCATTTGCACTTCTTAGGGGACCATCTCCACCATTGTCAGTGTTGATGCTGCTGTCATCGAACTCACGACACCCTCTTGATTTTTTGTAGAGTCACTGTTCTTCCTCATGCAGGGGCTCCTCCTCTTTGGGGAGCACAGCATCAACAGCTGCATCACTGAGTGGACCATCTCCACCATTGTCAGTGTCGTTGGTATGGTCATCAAACTCAAGTCACCTTCGTGACCTTTTGTAGGGTCGCTGTTCTTCTGCTGTATCGTCCTCGCTTGGCCTTTTCCTAGACAGATAAGGTGGGGGTACCTCTTCAGGAAACTCAGCATCAACAACTGCATCACTGAGGGGACCATCTCCATCATTGTCACTGTTGATGCTGCTGTCATCGAACTCACGACACCGTCTTGTCTTTTTGTAGGGTCTCTGCTCTTCTGCTGTGTCATTCTCCCTTGACCTTTTTGTAGAAGTACTGGGCAGGGGCTCCTCCTCTTTGGGAGGCACAGCATCACCAGCTGCATCACTGAGGGGACCATCTCCACCATTGTCAGTGTCGATGGTATGGTCATCAAACTCCAGACACCTTCGTGACCTTTTGTGGGGTCGGTGTTCTTCTGCGGTGTCAGCCTCGCTTGGCTTTTTTCGAGACGGATTAGGTGGGGGTACCTCTTCAGGAAACACAGCATCATCAACTGCACTTCTGAGTGGACCATCTCCACCATTGTCCGTGTTGAAGCTGCTGTCATCGAACTCACGACACTTTTTGTAGGGTCTCTGTTCTTCTGCTGTGTCAGCCTCTCTTGAACTTTTTCTAGAAGGACCGGGCCGGGGCTGCTCCTCTTCGGGAAGCACAGCATCAACAGCATCATCCCTGAGTGGACTATATCCAGGAAGGTCCATGTTACAGTTCCTGTCGTTGCCGTCATAAAGGTCAGAGTCGTAAGGGTCGTCAGAGTCGTCACTTTCAGGGTTACTGACCTCAAATTCATCCCACCATCTGAATCCGGTTTCCCAATCATCCTCCTCATTTAAAGTTCCGCTGGATTCTTCAGGCAGGGGGTTTTCAACCTCTACATCAACATCAGGAACTACATCCTCTCCACTGTCATTACTGTCCTCCAGAACAGGAAGGTCTACAGCGGGTTGTGGGTTGCCAGCATTATAGTCTTCATTATTTTGATGATTTAAAAGGTTGTCGTCGAAATAATCCATTCTTAAAATACGGTGTTCTGCAGCTGCTGTGCCACGTATCAGAACAATAATCTGAACTTCATCATCATCTGGTGGCATGTATCTGCTTATATAAATTTCAATCATGCCAACTGCATATAAGAGACAGAAATATATAAATTAGATTCATAAGATGAAAATGTCAATCAGTCATCCTTTAATGGATTTTGGAAAGACTGTACATCAGGGAGATCCATGTAAAATAATAATTAAAGTACTTACTGGCTCCCATGTGTGGTCCATCTCCTTGTTCCATTTTGAGTCTTAATATTGTCGAAAATTCTCTGAAAAACGATTGTTTCCAAGGTCAAACTGAACGTGGATTTATTAACACTTCTGAGGTCGTCTTCTTTGATCTGTTCATTGCACGGTGTTCTGTTGAAGTTATTGCCAGGCGTTCTGATCGGATTATCTTGGGTAGGCAGCCAGCATCACGATACACTATCCTCTGATGGAACCTCTTTGATGTCCAGCGATATCCTGGACATGGACACTATGATACATACCATCCCAGAGGCACTTCAAAGGCACACAGATTCTATCAAAAGAGCCAGATGCACACCGAGCTGATCCCAACAAGTGGCTGGACTCAAATCCTGGCTTCCTTTGATAACTCTGGCATATTTAAGTGAGAGATTTGATCCATGACTGTGGCTCAAACTCATTTCTGCCCAGTAACCATGGAAACCTATGCTTCAAGCTAATTTCTGATCAGTAACCATTGTAACCTATGCTTCAAAACAAGCCCTCTCTAGCTGATGCTGTGTTTATTTAATCACTATTCTTTTAATCTGACTTAAATTGTTTATATCTAACTTTTTGTTTCAACCCCCTTTTAAAGAACATTCCCTTTACCCCTATTATGTTCCTGCATAAGAGCGTTCATATACAATGTGGTTTTTCTTTATTGAAAATGCCCACGGATATAAATTATAATAAACAATCTGTATTCACTTCTGCAGGGGCTGGACAGAAAATAAACAATGAACATTACATTTCAGTACAACATTAATGCGTGAGATGAACCAACGTCATCCCTCCTCAATAAAGAACTGATAAATAACTGCAGCTTTGGTCAGGTCAGCTCAGATGTCCGAGGCGTCACTGTTAGTGGGGGTGTATCAATTTAAATGACACGTGGTGCACCATTTATACCAGTTTAACTAAGATGAGTTAGACCAAACACTTCCACTGTGGAGGTGGGAGGGAAAAGGACAATTAATTCAATATTTCTTAAAGGTTCAGTGTGTAGGATTTAGTGACATCAAGTGGTGACGTTGTGTGTTGCAGCTGATCAAATCAACAATTCTTACAATTCCGGTGAAACGCACTAGTGAAAATATCACTAAGGTTAATTTACATTTCACCTAAGTCTTACACACTGGACCTTTAACCCTTTTTTTCTTTACAAAAAGTCTGTAACAAAATATAATTAATTTTAAATGATATACCTATATTCCAAAGACTGATATGAAAATAGGTGAAAGTGGATGCATGTTTATTTAAAATATATAAATGTTTTGTTCATGTGTTTAACTGAAATGGAAGCAGTTGCAAAATTGCCAGAAATCAACCCTGGATGCAAACCTGAAAACACACACACACAAGAACCACCGAAGAAAGAGGCACAACCAAACATATAGTGAGCAAGAAACACAAAATATTCTTTATTAAATATACAAAATTTGTGAAACAGAATTGCATCACGAGTTGTAAACTTTCCAATCTTACATACTACCTTACGCACATTCCACTGGCTAAACAATCGAGGACAAGGTACAATCAGTTTAAATAAAAACCCTTTTTCAAAATGGAAGACGTGGGAGAGGACTGCGCTTCGTAAGTGCCGAGTCACATCGAGTACGTCTCTACAGTCGTCTACGCACTTGGTATTGCCGTCGCATAGCGAGAACTGACGGGGAAGGACGAGTGATGGGCGAGTTTGTAACGCTTCAAGCTCACTGGCTAGTCGTTGTCGTGGTGTCAAAGGCCGAGTGCTAAAATCACAGAGCGATTAGAAAGTGCAGTACGGTGTAAAGGAGATCTAACTATACCGACGTAAGACAGACGGGTACAGGAGAGTCGTGTTCCGATGGTTGAATAGTGCAAGAACATCCACGAATGCTGTTAAAAGTGGCGTCATATCAGAATATCAGAATACTTCATGGTGTATCAATCTGCTCCATAGATTAAGTTTCAAGGCTTTTTTTTGGCATGTCACAGGAAATCACTGTTACGCTCAGTTTCTACTGGTATGCATACAATTTGTTTTTGTGCAGTGATCCAAACAAAAGCATAACAAAGCATCAGAAGAAGTATATTCAGTGAACAGATGGCTTTTTCATTTTTCAAAACCTGCCCCGAGCCCCGACGAGCGAAATGAAGTGCTTGATTTTTAATGAGCATCAAAACAAAGCAAAAAATAAGGCAGCGTTTGGCATATATGCTGTAACATGTGGTATATATCCCTTTATAAACACCTGAAAGCTGCAGCGTGCCTGAGGCGAAGCGGATGTGACACACAGACACGGAGGGAGTGGGAGTCAAGTACCAGCACCACGTGGGCAGAAGGCAGAAGCATGAGATCCGAGGAGCTGCGGTGACGCTGAGTGATGCCGGACGACCATCAGTTTAGCTTATGTGGCTGAGCATTGTGGGTAATTTCAAGAAGGGGAAAGAACGAGCACATACACCATTTATCCTGCGTAGGAAAGGAAAACCATTCACCTGGTGGCTAAGAACACTTTTGAACATTCGTACGCTACAGTCGCTTCCCAGTGAACGTGCAGGTGGCGAGGCCGAGCTCGCACGCCGCTCATCTGGTTTGGTCAGAGCACTCGATGCATCTGAAGAGAGTCGATCCAGAACAACGTGGATCTGCACAAAGTGTCTGACACACACGGATGGTTCTGCACATTTTAACCCATTCAATACAAACTGTGCATCAGGGAGCCAAGAGATATTATGAGACTATTTATCCATATTCGGGAATTATTCAATAATATATTTGTGGGTTTTCAATTTTTTTTTACATTTTTAAGACTGAATTAAACAATGAATCACTTTCAGCTCGAATCTCCATCACAGCTACTGACTCGAGTTCAGATATTTATGGCGCTAACTGTTTCTTTACTTATCAGAGGTGTGTTAATCAGATTTGAATCTTTCTACCTGTTCCAAGTCAAATTGGTCAATTAACAAACATGTAACCGTTTTCCTCAGCTATCAATTCTCAGAGATATTTTTGTGTTGGTATTATTTTTATAGTTGTTCATGTTTCTAAAATTTGAAAATGAGCTCTTGTTATCAGTAAACTCTTTGTTTTAGATTTGACTAGGACAAAAATTACATTGTACATTTGTGACCTTTTTTTGAGCTACTAATTGATCCATTAATTGAAAAATAGCAGCTCCAGTTCTGAAATCCACTGCGACGAGAAAAAGGCAAAAGCTGAGAAGATGCGACCTGTGATAGATTCTCTTCTCGAGCTGGGTTCTAGTCTCCACACCCTGATTATCAAGCTGCACTGAAATAAACAGAACCCAACATCTGCCTCATAGAAACTGGAACTGATGCATCAGTCTGTATTCAATGGTCTTTGTGCGATATCGGTTGTTCACACGTTGTTATGGACTGAGACCTCTGCAGTTCCTCTCTCTTGTGATAAGGTGATAGAAGTGAGACGTGAGGTGAAAAAGGAGTTTCAACAGTCGGGGACCCTCAGAAGAACCCGGTCCTTTGACCCGCCCGCTCCTCTGTGAGCGTAAAAAAACCAACGCGCCGTGTGAACCTGAAAACAACCTGAGGACCCGCTACATTCAGAACCGCCCCAGCCACCGTCAGACGAGGATGTAACGCATCGTGGCCTCGACGTCTCTCGGTGCCTAAATATTGGTATCAAAAGGGACAGCGTAGCAGTGAAAAGACTAAAGAGCTGCTGTGGAGGTTAAGAGTGAACAGATGAGGATCGGACTGCAGACCACCCCGTCACTTGAGCTTGGAGCCCACTTGCAGGAGCGTGGGCTTCTGCTCCATGATGCGAACCAGCAGCGTGTCGATGTAGTCCTCCAGGTCTCGGACCTGCGGCTTCAGCCTCCTCAGCTCCAGCTCCCGCTTGGCCAGCAGGACCCGCTGACGCTCGAACTCCGCCCCCTGCCGCTGCAGCTCCGCCTCCCGCTGCCCCAGCAAGGCGACCAGTTCGCTGTGGGTCAGGTGGTAGTATGAGCCCGCCCCCTCCGTCAGAGACTGGGCCGGAGAGAGAGAGAGAGAGAGAAGCAGAGGAGGATAAGAGCGGTGTGATGGTTATGTTTCCACCCACGTGTCCATTTGGTTCTTGTTTAAGAAGAAAGAATCTGGACAAAGGGGCGGATCCAGGCTTTTAATGGAGAATGCAATATATTTTATGGATTCAATTGAATCAATGTTTAAATTTTCTGTTAAATTCAATTAATATTAAATTGAAATGAATAAACGGGATCTGGGTTTTCTGTGCTAACCGAATAATGTGTTTCACTCGGTGAGAAACGTTCTTAGTTTTCATTAATCAATCTGTAAATTATGAAAGCATAGAGCCTCATAACAGAAATGTATGGTTCATTTAACCCTTATAGATTATCCGTGTAAATACATTAAAGTCACTAATTCCATTATCAGGTTTACCCTCTGTTTTAAAGCAGGTAGAAATGATTAATCTTTGTTATTGTTATTATTATAACGTATGGTAATTATAGTTATTCTGTTATTATTATCATCTTCTGATTTATACATTTTTAATTATTGTATTTACTTTATTTTATTATTCTTTATTCCTATTTATTGTTAATGTGTGTTTGTATTTCTGTTCTTGGCTGAAACGACTTAATCAAAACCAAATTTCCTCTTCCGGATAAATTACGTTTTTCTGATTGAGCTTTTCAGAAATCATATAAATCTAAACAAACTGATTTCTGACACTTAAATTGCAAAAAATCAAACATAATAAATATATAAATTCTTCTATTTTTCTCATTGTTATTCAATTGATTAATATGACAGATGTACTGCACCTTCCTCCTGTGCGTCTCCACCTCGCTGACCTGGCTGCTCCTCCCTGGGTGGATGGTGGACTTGAGCTTCTCCAGGCCGGTGGCCAGCACTGACCGGCCCTCAGTCCGCTTCTCCTCAGCCAGTATGGCAGTGGTCAGGGGCCTCACTGGGTGGGGGCTGGACGGGACAACAGCCAGAAATGCATACAGTTCATACAGTCAGGAATTACACGTGATACAGCAGACACACCTTTGTTATACGGGCGATAACTTTTAAGTGATGTAAGGAGCCCGGTCCGGTCACCACACTGCAGGTCTTTGGTCATTTTTATCTGCGTTTGACTACAACTTTTTTCTGGAGCTTTTGACAATTTCTCGCGGCCTCAACATGATTAAAATGGAAATTAATTAAAAAATATATATTTCGGTTAAAATACGATAAGAAAAGGGATAAAGAGCGATGTAGATATTTATATAATTTCTATTTCTGAGATGGATCAAATGTCGGCTTTTACGAAAGTCTTCTTAGATCTAAGAATCCTTCAAATCAAATAATGTGAAATTGACTTCAGTTAAACTACACTTCAGAGTGAGTCTTCATGTCAAGACTGACGCCACAACCCTTTTACAGGGGTTCAGAAGTTAACAAGGATAAAAACTGAGCTTTCATTCTGAAAATCACAGAGAACACAACCTTGATTTCCTTTGGGAATCGTCCCAACATTGACTTTAAATTAAATCTCATTTTTCTCTTCTGAAACATTTTACATGGGTTAAAACATGCCACCGTCTTACTAGTTAAGTTCAGGTCAGCATTAGGGACATTCTCAAACTACAACATTACAATAACACAGGATAAACCCGGACTTATTTAATTTCATGCCACGACAGCCCTGGTATTACATTTACAGGCTCCATCATTGTCTTATATCAGACTGCTCTGTAGACCTGCAGCGTGACACCAGACGTGGATGCAGGTTAGACAGGGTGAGAGTCCTCGCTACAGGAAACGCTGGTGAAAATTGAAATTAAATGAGCTCAAAACTGAAAGACTTAATTGCATGCGTCGGTGCAATCAAACAGGGAGAAGTGTGTTAAATGTGTTATTACCCCGAGGTGAAAAGGAAATGCTATCAGTGACACAACAACACCTTGTTTGCCTCGAATCGAGCCTGGTTTCCTGGTGGAGGTTTTGGCAAATGAGTGTGGCTGCCGGCCCTGTGGGGAGTTGTGTGTGTGTGTGTGTGTGTGTGTGTGTGGTGGTAGTGTGTGTGTGGAGGAAGGAATCTGGGCAAAATAATAATAACTGCTAATTGGCCTGAGGCTCCTTTTCCCCTCTTGTTGCCACACACAAGACACCTGCAGAAGAGTCCTGTTAACACCAGTGTGTGTGTGTGTCTGTGTGTGTGTGTGTGTGTGTGTGTGTGTGTGTGTGAGAGTGATGAAAAAGGCAAGGTCACACCACAAAAGGAGAAACCCCTCGAGAGCTGGCGACTCAGAAGAAAAGCCGGCAGAAGCTGAGCGGCAGAAGAAGATTGAAGAAGACAACAGGATAGAGATTTCTGGAAGCTGGATCCCCTCCACCTTCTCATGGAGCACGTGCAACCTCACCTGTTCTGCTGACTGGCTGCCTGCTGCTGCTCCTGCATCTCCTCGGGCTCAGCAGCTTGTGCCGTGCTGGGTGGTGACCCCGCCAAAGCAAAGGGAGGGAAGGAGCGGAGCACTAGAGAGGAGCTACTTAGAGTTAAAGAGGGAGCAAAGGAGGTCAGAGAGGGGAGAGCGAGGTCTGGTGGAGCCGACGAGGACTCCTGAATCGCACCGGGGTCGCTCCCGAAGGAGGGCAGGAGGAGCTCGTCAAAGCCGGGCGTCAGGGTTCCCTCGGAGTGGGAGCGCTGTAGGACGGCAGATCTTGAGAACTCGTCATCGTTCTGGTTTTCCTCACTGAGCCTCTTTGGACCGCAGCTCCCCTCAGAGTCTGTAGGGGCTGCAGGAAGAACTTCTAGATCAAAATCATCCCCCATCATGAATTTTGTCTTGTCATCGTGTTCTTCAAATCTGTTGGTTCGGTTGACTTCTCTGCTCGATGACGTGGATTCACCGGTGGACTCTTCTAGGCCCAAAGCAGCGGCAGCAGGTGTCTGAATGTCGCTCAGCTCCCCGCAGAGCGTTGAGTTCGTAGAGAGCGGCGTCTCGTCCAGCTCCGAGACGCTGGAGGACGGGTGAGACACACACGTCTGGTAATCCTGCGAGTCGGTGCTGACATAAAGGCTTTGGAGGAAGCTGCTGGAGCTCTGATCGGACACCTGAGTGTGCAACAGTGTGCTGTCGAAGTCCAGGCCGGGTCGGGTTTCACCGAAAGCCCCGAATGACACCGGACTAGACCGGCTCGCCTCCGGTCGTCCTAAACTGGTGTCCAACAAACGCTGCTTCAGATCAGGGGAGGAGGTCAGGACGTACAACGATGGGAGCTTGGAGGAGAATTCATCATCTGGAGTCACAAGAATGTTCACATCTGTATTGTTGTTTCCAGAACCATCATTAAACTCCTCAGAGAAATCCAAAATAAGGCTTTTGAACACATCAGACTGTGAAGAGTCGTTGGATTCTGGTTGTACTTCAGAGACGTTCGGCAACAAGGCCGGGACGTCGGAAAGGTTTAGTGTCTCGGTTTCTGCACCTTCAGTTTCTGCCTCTCTCGTGGTGATCTCGGGCTCCTGATGTGGAATCACCGGGGACTGTGGTGCCTCTGAATCGTCCGGACCTCCATCCCCATCCTGCTGCTGAATAACAGTCTGCTGTGCGCCCTCAAACAACGACCAATCAGTTGACCTGTCGGTGATGTCATCTTCAGACTCTGAGGGTTTCTGGTTTTCGGACTCAGCGGCGTCAGGAAGTTGAATGTTGCTCTCAAAGATCCGTGCCTCAGATTCCTCGGAGGAGGAGGACGCAGAGAGTTTATCGGCATAAGAAGAAAGACCGGAGTGGACGTCGTCCTCGACCGAGCTGCCGAGACCTGATGAAGCCAGATCCGGGGAGCTGCTGGTGAGCTGTGTGGTTGAGGTGTTACAGGGGGTCTGGTGCATGTTAGTGTTAGTGGTACTGCTAGCTTGATTAGTTTCCGTGCAAGCGTCAAGCTTTGATAAATCAGGAGGAGGATTCAAAGTTGTGTTGTCGCCTTCAGAGTTGATCTGTTCTGGGATTGTTTCAAGGAATTGTGCAAATGTGTCAGTGGCTTCTTGTGCATCGGACGGGTCTTCACTGCAGAGTTGATGATGTAGTGCTTCATTTTCACTAGTGTTCTGATCCGGCATGGGCAGTAATGTTTCTTTATTATTGCAGTTTTCCAGCGTAGGGTCACTGGGCGTGTTCTGCTGTGGTGTGCAATCTGTGCTCAGGTCCTCTGGAGACTGCAGCCTGCCAGCTGCAAACAATTCAAAAGATTCGTCCCACTCGGACTCTGGCCCCGGCTGCCCAGCGGACATTAAAGGGTTGGAGGCAAGAGGAAGGAGACCTTTCTCAACTTCGGCCATCCCGTCACCCGTCGCAGCATCGGAGTCCTCTGAGGCTGGGTTGTCGTGGGTCACGGTGTGGCTGGGGTTACTCTCCTGCGGAAAGAGCTGAGCTATGGGGGGCCGGGAGCTGGAGAGATAGGGCAGAGGAGGCAATGGGGGTGTTGGGTCCTGAGTGGTTAGCAAGTCGTCATAGAAAGGGTTGTGCTTGCGGACAGAGAAGAAAGGGTTGCAGGGGGATATGGGAGGTGGGGAGGTCTGCGAGCAGCAGAAGGGGTTAGTGGGATGCAGCGGAGAAACCAGAGAGGTAAGATCGACAGGGGGACCCGTGGGGGGGGTGACTAGAGGGGAGGGGATCAGTGTTGGGGTCTAGTTTAGGTGACACCACCAGGCTGTGAAAGGAAACGCACAAAGTCCTCTGGATTAGTGAGGATTGCTCAAGGGACCGAACGTCTGCAGGAGGTTTTCTGTCTCATTTCACATCTTTATCCTGTAGCTGTCACAAACTGCCTCTCTATATAAACAGGTTAGAGCCCGACCAATAAGGATTTCTTTGGGGGACAGATAATAATATAAAGGAGTAAAAAAATACCTCGATATATATTCCTATGATCACAAAGAAATGTAACTGATTACTAATTACTTAAATTACTACTTAAATACAACCAAAGAGAACAGACAGAAATTCTTTAAAGTAAAATATGAATACTCAGTAGAGCACATATCTCTGCCAAAGCCCAACACTCCATTAAAATCACATTTAATCAGATTTTTTATTAGAATCGACACCAAATCACACACAATCCTCATAGATATTAGAAAGATAATCATGAAGATCCATGAATTATTTTCCGAGGAATCAAAGAAATATATATTTGGATTATTTGCGGTTTTCGTGTGAATCTGTTTCGTAGATTTGCTAACAAACAAACAAACAAACAAACAAAAAACAAACAGGGGTGAAAACATAACCTCCTTGGCTGAGATAATAAATGCACTTTGTCTTTTCTACATTGGTGTATTAACGACGATTGTTTATCTAAAACCAGCCGTCAGAGTAACTGGAAAGATTTTATAATCACATAAAGTCCTCATGTGTAACTGTATTAGTTTTTAAAAAACCTTCTTCTTGTACATGCACGCACTAAAACATGTGTTTCTGCTTCTCACCTGTGTTTTCACTGATATTTTGCAGGAGCTGCAGCTGAGTGTTATGATTACTTTCTGCTACCGCTGCCAGCTTGGCACCCCCCCCCGAGGAGCAGAAAGTGTGGTTGTGTAAGCGATGATGAAAACGTAAAGTTACAGCACCAGCAGAAAGGTATTGAGTTTACTATGGTCCAGAATAGCTGAGCTCGCCTCGAGCAGCAGGCGCTTATCAGAACATTATTCTGTTGCGGATGGAAATATTGTGACTCAGTGATTGTTTAGTTTTTTCTTGTCTCGGTTCAATGAACTGATGAAAAAATGTAAAATAACTGTTAGTAAGTGTTTTTGGAGACCTGGTATTAAAGATGTGATTTATATTAGACACCAACACAAAGAACGTTCGGAGCAGCAGGCGACAACTCCCAATTAAATTACCCACTTCAGATTGTGCTAGTGTTCGAAATGGAAACACACACACACGCACGCACACACACGCACACCCACCCATAAGAAAACAACACTCCAGCCCACATCCTCATCTTTCCTATGCAACTGACATTCTCTCTGAACCGTGTTACAGCGTTCGCGAAGCTTCAAGCTTGATGGAGCTAATTTCTCAAGAGCAGCTCCCTCCTCCATCTGCATTGCAGATACCTGCTGTAACCAGAGACCGGGGTTGCACAGAGCTGGAGGCAGCGTCTCACCGCCATGCTGGCACGCAGGAAGTGAAAAGTAAACAACCACCATGATACGTGTTCGACGTTATGACACTATGGATGTGGAGGTTGAAACTGAACCATCAGGGAGCAGAGGACGATTTACGAATTTACGTCTTTAAGTTTTATCAGAACTTTACGCTGAGATAATTCTTCTTTAACTTAATAAACTAGCTGCTAGTTTCGGAGATCTAATGGTGTTGGTAGGTTTCCCTGTTTTCAGCTTTTATGCTAAGCTAGGCTAACCATGTTTATAAAGTAGGACGACATGACAGCTTCCCAAAACTCCCCTGGTGGCTGGATGCAGTATAGGTCATGAACCCTTCTGAAACGCTGTGTTAGCAGACGGGACAGGAAGCAAACTAAAAAGTTAACATTGGATAGAATTCGTTCAAGGTAGTTCATCATCAACTTGAGTAAAGTTGTGTTTAGATGTTTGCCGTGTTAACACAACTCAAGTGGAACAGATTGAGAATTCCAAAGAGAGAACTCCAAACAGAGCAGGTTCAAACTCTCGACAGGATCATGAGTGCGTATTGATTTCATTCATATTTATGCTGAAATGTACTGAAAGATAATCCATCACCTCTTTGATGCTGTAACAGAGGATCAGTGTGTCGTTAGTTTCCCTCTGTGGTCACAGTGTGTATCTCACCTTGGTTTGCCGTGCGAGTCCTTGGACCCGAACCAGCCCTTGTGTTTCTCCGGGGTGGCCGCGGGGGCCCCCCTCCGACCCGTTCTCCTTGGACCCTTTCCTCCTCTGCTTCTTCCCCTGGCTTTCTGACAGAGCGGCCCGGCCCAAACGCTCCTCCTCTTCCTCCTCTTCTTCACCCTGCATGGGCCCGCTCTGCTCCAAAGCCGCCGCTATGGCTGCTTTCTCCTCCTCGCCGGGTTTGTCGAAGCTCCAGCGGCGCCCGTCCCCCGCAGCAGCTCTGTGAGGGTCGGCGGATGCCTGCGGGCTGAGGTTCTGCAGCGACACCGACACGGGCAGAGACTTCTGCAGCAGCCCCAGGCCCAACGAGTCCACGGGTTTTCCTGAGCCTGGGTCCAGGGGCTGGACCTTGTAAGCATGGCTTCCGTTAACAGTGAGCTGAGGCACTGCGATGGTGACCTCACCGGCCTCGTCACCGGAGTCACATCGGAGCGAGGGCGACTTGGGCGACGTGTTTTCCGTGTGCTCTGCAACATGAGGAAACAGAGATAGTGGGGAAACGGATGCAGGTAATCAACGGCTTTGCTAAATTAAATTTACAGGCAGCTTAGTCGGGCGATAAAACCTTGTAATGGCTTTGACTTCAGAGCTCTTCACAGCAGGCCGGGTCAGTATCTCTGGATTAATTCACCTCTGTGTGATTACTCACTTCTGGTATAATGGGAAGCGTCGCTCTGTGCTTCACTGTGCAGTCTCTCTCTCTTTCTCCCTCTCTCTTTCTACCTCTCTCTCCCTCTCTCTCTCTCCCTCCCTCTAACTCTGCAATCAGGCGATTTAACAAAGCAGACGACACTCAGAGGAGCTCGCGCCTCCGCACAATCCACACGGCTGTCAACACACAGCAGCTCCACAACTCACATTTAATTAAGTCTTTGTGGGTCTGTTGTGAAGTGGAGACGCACACGTTCCCCCAATCTATTCTCACTATAGCAGCACTGTGGTCGTACAGCTGGAGGATACACACACAGTCATTTTTATTAAAACTGTTTAACCAAGGTTTTGTTTTGATCACTGTTCTTTCAATCTCCAATTCTTCAAATATTATTATTAAAATGTCACACTGAGCTCAAACAGAATCTGATAAAAACAAGAAGTCCTCAGACGTTGCATAAATTGTTGAGTTAATGTGATAAGTAAAATAAAGAAGTGGTGGAAATGAAAGCCACTCGAAGCTGTTTAGAAAATATATTTAAAGTGGATTATTTGTGGCCTCTTCCTGTTTCACACTCACTCTTGCTGTTGCACGTACAAACTGAGAACTTTCCGTTTCACTGAGTAAGAGTAAGAGGCGACTGGGAGGCGACCTCGTGAAGAACAAGAACTAAACCCTTACTGTTTCTGAAGTGTTATATAAGTTATTATATAGACTGAATTAGTCAGATCTGCTCACCACTGAAAACCTGAGGCTGCATTATCCTGCTCTTTGTACAACAGAGATTAAGAACTCTTTTTGGACTCTTATCAAAACAATAATCAGCAGATAAGAACTGAAGCCAATCGTTGAATTGTTGATTATCAGGTGTTCAGGTCTCTTCTTTCTTTCTGTCATAAATTGAATGAAAACCGACTTTTAATATATTTGAGTGTTCGGGAAAGAAATTCAAAAAATACAACTTGGCTGAAGTTGTATTTTTCTGAATGTGAATGGTATCCTGGTCTATCCTCTGGGGACTCTCACCTGGGGAGTAGTCTGCCGTCAGGTTGCTGCTGTTGCTGGGCGAGTTGGAGAGGTCAGAAACCACCACACTGATGCCCGCTGTGGGACTGAGGCTGCCCCCCCGCGACGACTCGCTGCTCTCCGAGCCGAGGGACGTGCTGGAGCGAGTGTCCGACGACTTCCTCAGCTTCCCTCGGAGGAAGAAGGTCCTCATCTTGCTCCGCCGGGCCTCCCCCCCCTCGTCGTCCTCGTAGTCCTCCTCGCCGCCCCCGTCGCTCGGCAGCCGGGTCCGAACCCGAGTCCCGGACCCGTTCCCGCCCGGCACCACGGCCGAGGGGGAGTCGTCCTCGCTCGCTCTCCTCTTCCCCCTCATGCGTTCTTTGAGCTTGTTGAAGGTGGAGGTGCCTTTGTCCTTCATGACCAGGTCGTACATGCTGGCTGTCAGGTTGTTCCTGGTGAACTGGACGCTGACCTGAATGTCTCCTCGTTCCTTCTCCTTCTTCCCGGTTTTGGAGTTGAGTCTGTACCACCTGCAACAGAAAACGTCCAAATGGTCTTTAATGTTTCCCTGAAGTCATTTAGCAAGACGATAGAATTAATCAGCAGCAATTCTGATTATTGATTCACTGTGTGAGTCATTAATCAAGTAAAATGCTGAATGATGAGGATTTGATTCTTTCCTCTGTCTCTATCTTTGCCTTTATCTTGATATCAAGTGTTTATTCTTCTCTGCTCATAAAAAGGGGTTCAATAACCACAACTTTATTTTTTTACATTAAAATATATGATATGTTAAATATATATATTTTTTTCCATCGACAACATGACTCAACAGGTGGAGCCCTTCTACAGCTTCCTAAACTAAAGAAGAATTATTAATTTATATTAATAATAAAAAACGAAGAAGCATCCAACATCCCTAAGAAATCTGACAGGACGATCAGCAGTTGAAATCAATTAATTGCTGGATTATTTTGGATAAATTAAAAAACCTATGATTCCAGCCTCCATCTTTTGTTCTCCACTATGATGACAAAGCATTTTTAAATTCTTCTCCATGGCAACTGCTGTCGAGGATCATGGGTAATGTAGTGTTTAGACTTTATCAGAGTCAAAGCTCAAATAACAAAAAAAGTAATCATGACGTGTTATTATACAAAAAGATCAGAGGTTTCTGATTGAATAAATATTTAAATGAAAATTATTTGGAGACACCTGCTATGAAAAATCAGACTGACACATTCAATTCTTCAGTGTACTCATAATTCAATAATAACTGTATCTGCATCCTCTGTAATCTTTTAAACACACACACCTACACACACAAACACACACACGCACACACAACAGACACACACACAACACGAGTCATGAGTTAGTTTGGCATTGAGTGACGTGAATGATTGTAATTAGGAAATGGGCTAAAATGTCTTAGTGTATATATGTGAGTGAGTGTGTGTGTGTGTGTGTCCTACTAACCGCACACAGCTGTGTGTGGTCAAACATCCCACAATGCCTTGGGGAGGCCTCTTGTTCTTTAATCAGACCGCGTTAAACAAGAATAAAGAAGTGAAACAATGCTCCTCTCTGGTGTAACGGTGCGTGTCCCACATAGCTACAACAACCAGATTTCCCCACTCTACATTCCTCTACCGGACGGGCACCGAGCGGCGGTTCTTAGAAACCTGCTCACGCTGCGAGGAACAATGACACCATGACACCTCCCTGTGACTCATGGGAAAGTCTCATCTGGTCTGTTGTGATTGGTTTTAAAAGAAAAAAGAGGAAAATCCCCCCCCAGTGAACACATGTTACACTTGGTGCCATGGGGTTTACCGCTGCAGCGAGGGCGACAAACCGAGAGCTGCTTTCATTTGTTCACTTCCTGTGCTGCCGGGCTATTTTCAAATCGCACCTCGACCACAGAGACTCCGAGTCGCTGCATCGAGAGGCTGACAAGTACCTGCCCAACAATCCTTCTCTGGTGTGGTGCAGGTTCATATACCCTACTTTCAGAATATCATATAACTACAATGGAGCTCGCGTTATATAAGCACATAACCCACCAAGGCCACGCCAAATTCCACACTATCATAGATATCAGTTCCCTAAATGAGCTTTATGGGTTTGTCTTTAATGATATTAAGTGCAATTACAGCTCATTTTGTAATGTAGAAATAATAAACAGGATGTCAGAGATATAATTGTGTGTTTGTGTGTGTGTGTGTGTGTGTGGGTGAGTGACACTTCAGGAATGACTACAATATCCTGTTCTGTCAAGTCAACAAGAAAAATTTAAATGTCGTGTTGTGGAACTTAAAATGTGCGACTGAGAAATGTTCCGAGAACAGAGGTTAGAATGTAAAAGCAGAGGAATGAAAGCTCCCACGTGAAAGAAAACTGAGCAGAGAGCTGTTACTGTGTGATTCCACAACAAATCCTTAAGTTCCACATTGCAGGTTTATTTCTTAGACATTTTTTCCTGCTGCATAAAGACTAAATCAACATTTTTACAACCCTGAGCAGAGATTACTGCTGAAGGTTTGTTCTACTTTTACAGGAACTTACAGACATTTTCTAAATATTTGAGGTTCCCGGCAGATTTAAACTTTGTTATGACAGAACAAATGATTTGTTTCACTTTTGGCTGTAAAGGAACGAAGCAGGGACGGTTTAAAAACCACTAAAGAAAGAGATTTGATTCAAACCCACGAGCCTCGCAGTCACACACAAAATCAGTGGCTTTGCTTCCAGGTCCCTTTTTGGTTTAGTTTGATCACAAAGGAGAAAGAGACAAGAAAACTCTCTGCTCCAGTAAAAACACTAAGTATAAGTGTAGGTTGTCGTATAATCATCGTCATCCAGCCGCCGGCCTCGAGTTCAGCCCTGACAACACGGTGACACCCAGGAAACTACGCGGCCGCGGAAAAACAATTAGCAAAACAAACGCTTCCAGAGCTTCCAGAGCAACTCAGAAATAACAAGCAGGTGGAGCCGCCGGACAGAGGAGAGGAATGCTGCTGCTGCTGCTGCTTTTCATAGCTGCACGGGAACAAAACATCACGTCACATAAACACACGTTAAGAAACCAGAGGAGGAGCGACACTCCTGTGTGGAGGCAAAGTTTCTGTACTTGTTAAACTTGACTTGAGGCTTAGTTTTAATCCAGATGATGCTTTTACATTTCATCAAATCAAATGCTGGAACCAGATTATCAAGCAGTGAGTAAGCCAAGTGAATTCCTGAGGTTTAAACCGGTTCGTTCTCTTCTTTTCTTTTCTTTTAAATCTGAAGCAGCACAGATATTTGTTTTTTTTTGGTCTGCGCTTGTAATCGCCGCCTCAGATGCCGGCTAGGTGTGGACTCGAGTTTCACACCGATGCTCCAACAATAGTATCAGTCCTCCTCCTCCTCCCGACCGGGCGGCCAACTCCCTGCCTCCGAGGTGGGGCTCACATTCCAAACACAGCACCAGGCAGCTGGGTGAGGTTCTCTCCTGCAGACGTCGAGCTACTACTGCAGCCGCCATCATTGATTTCACCGTCCACACCTTGTAATCTGTGGACACTATTCTGAGAATTCCTAGAAGAACTCGCACAAACTATTCTGTGAATTATTTGCATTTATGTTTTAAAGTTTTTATATCTAATTCGACCCACGCAGGCTGAATAACACAGGACACGGAGGAAAGGATTTGCTTCTGCTGACTCGTACTAGTTCATTTACTATTTTTCATCAGCCCACAATCTGTCTTCTGTTTTTGGAGACGACGCAAAGGTCTATTTATACACGTGCACCTGGGCTTGTGGGTCACGTGATGCACAAACAATCCTGACGACGACAAAACAAACGCATGTAAGGAAAACAAACGTGACGCTTCACACAGAACAAAAACCAGCCGGCCTGCTCGGGCAGAACAGCCGGTCACAGAAGAGCAGCCGGTTTCCCAAAATGTATCGTCCCACACAGACGCCTGCAATACGTCCACCAGGCTGTTGACCTGGCCCTGTGAAGCATTATGGGTAATAATAGACAACAATCTGCAAATGTTCAAACAGATTTTTCCTTTTTAATTTGTCAGTATGAGTATTTTTTTTTGTGTGTGTGCACCATCCCCTTCCAGAGCTGCAGAGCATGACAGCGTATCTGCTTCCCCATCTTGCAAAAACAGGAAATCCCAACACTCCACCCGGTCCCAGCGTGACAGCATCTCCTCCTCGTCTCGGGCCTGCTCACTGACCCACTGAGGAGCAGGGGGCGGGTTTGGTTTTTCCTCTTCCAGCTGCTGTCTTAGTATTCAGCTTGCAAAGTATACGTCTTCTGTGGAGCAAGTGGATTGCTGTAGACACAGGACGGGACTGAAATGACGAGACAAGTAGGCTATCAGCTTATTTTATCCAGCGTGTGCTCAGTGGGGATCTGGGAGCTTGGTCGGCATCAGATCCAGACAACAGAGGCTCTCTGGAGTAAGAGTGGTGCCAAGAGCGAAGGATCTGTGTCAGCTGAGGAATTCAGGGCTTTATTCAACAGTCAAAGAGTATCAAGATGTCACCGCCAAATCTGAGTCAAGCACAAAAAGTTTGAAATTATCATCATGTAGGAAGATTGACAGAGTTCTGCAGCTTTCTACAAGGTCAAGTTGAAGATCTTTGTTAAGTGCAACACATTTGAAGGAATATCAGAGTCCCGGAATCATTTACACTTCCCCATGATGGAAGATATATTGAGATAGTCAAGTAGAGATTAGAGAACAACCCCTCGAAACACTAAATACAGAGACAGTTGGTGTCCATCTTCTTTTCAGCGTTTAAATATCTTTGTCACTGAGAAAGTTTAAATCTATGCATACCACTTTTTATAGAGCATGGATGATATCCCCAGTACTTTATATCACTTACACAACTCTATCATCAATGACTATTCATCAGATTATAAACACGTCTACAGTCACAACAGAAATCTGAGATGTGGAGGGAAACTCTGAAGCTTTAAACCAGGTTAGAAAGTTGTACTTTTGTCCAAAGTGAGTCCCAGACAGACATTAGATCTTTGAGGAATATAAAGTTTTATTCTGTCTGCCAATTAATCAAGCTGACTCAGCAGAAATGTTAGCAGCAAAGCCCAAATGAACAGACAGATTCATCGGACACTTCCTGTTCCACGTCTCTCAGAGAATCAGGCCAGCGAACCCTCCAGGTGCACTGTGGGTACCGGCGTGGCCTGGATTCCTGCCTCCTCAGCAGAAGTAGCAGACGGGCTGCGAGTCCCAGAGCACATTCCACATCTGGACGCGATGAGCTCAGACCTCACCGTTAACTTCCCCTCGTGATAACAGCCCGGCATTGTGTCCTCACACCACACGTCAGGGCCCAAGTGACAGAGAGACTGGGAATGTTTAAATACAGTCATAAGCTGCGTTTCAATTTAAATCCATGTTGTGTTTTGAGTATGTGGACACGCAGTGCACTGAGGAGTCGAGTGTCACATGTTGGACGCTTCGCCCACTCTACAGCTGCCATCTTGGCTCGGGGGCAAATTTGGAGTATACTTCCAAATTTGCGAAAAACGGAAAATGAGGAAGGAGAACACGATAGAGAGCACCGAATAATAAAACATGAACTTCTAAGTGAGGTGAGCAGCCGGCAGATATGTTAGCTATTTTCATGTCCGATGAGGGCTTATTGGCCATGATCTTTGGGACCGAGTGCCAATTAGCAATCACCAATTAGATGGGCTTGACTGGGATCGAACCACCAACCCTCTGGTTAGAGGACGACCCGCTCTATCTCCAACAAATGACCAACAAATAAAAATGAAACCTACTGGAGCAAGTTAAATAGTTTGAACCCAGAATAGCTTCAAACAATAATAAACTAACTGAGGTGATTAAGTAAAAACCCTCCAACATACCTGAGTGATCTCCTTTATAAATCATTTGATCTGTTACTGATATGTTGTTGGAAACCTAGTGTTAAAATCCACTGAACACAAATGGGTGTTTTGTGTTATGCAACAGTAAAATGAGTCATTGGGCGAAGAGCAGACGCAGCTGCTGCACCTGCAGAACAATAAGTAATAAAGGATAATACGTTTGGACGTCACACTTATTATCTTGTTCCAGGTGAATTTTCTGCATCACAGAGTTCAGAGAACATTGTGTTTAAATGCTTCATCAACAAATTCAGGCCGTGTGACGCCTGTAATGTAGAACTGTGTTAGAATGCTCCAGGGCTAAATCTCTACACTAACACACTCAAGAAAATTACAACTTCAGGAAATAAAACAAAACAAACATTGCAGAACAACCTGTTTCCTTTTCTTCATGTACGACTCCCAGCTTCTTCTATAAAGAGAACTTGTATCTGAGTCATTGAGTTTCACTTCAGAACAAATCACAGGTTTGATCCTTTAAATGACTTTGGGTTCACATCTGAATTGTGATAAATCAAGAGGAAACCAAATCTGCCTTCAGACGAGCACTGACCTGATCCTCAGTGTTTTCTCCGGAGCAGGTGCACGGGTGAAAAGTGAACTCTTGGTAAACTCTGGAGCCAGTTCTCCGTATTTTACAGATCATGTCTGAAAACAGCTTCATTTTGACTCTAGTTGCTATCGTTGCTTTACACTTGCTACTTTGCTCACATTAGCATGTGTGCTAGTTGGCTAAAGGAGCTTTGACAACCTGCAGGAACAAAAACAAGTCACAGTGACCTAGATTTATCCGTCTGGTTGTTCTGGTCTGATAAACAAACTAAATCCACCTCAGAGCTTCTCAGTTGTTTTAATGCATCTCCTCGTCTCCACTGCACAGACCCTCCAAACAGCAGCCGGGGGATGACTGCTCAGCTCGTACAGTTATGTAATATAAAATGTCCATTAGACTGGATTCTCTCTTCACTGCAGCGACTGAGTCTGTCGGCTTTTAGCAGAGAGTTTTTCTGGATGCACATCACACACAAACACAAACACAAACACACACACACACACACACAGACACACACAGTCGTTCTGCCTCACTCAGCAGATGGAGGTCCAGTATCACTCAGAGCCTAGAACAACATCAGACATTGGCTTCCACATGGAAAGCGTCCTTGGGTCTCTTGGAAGCTGCTGTATAAATTCTAATTATTATTTTTATCATAGAAAGACAATGTGACTACAGGACAACTAGAAAGGAGAAGTTTTAAAATGCATTATATAACCACTGACTATCCAATATGTGATAAATCCCTGATCTGCAACTAAAAGCTATGAAGGAAACTGTGTTTGACAAAGTATAAAACTCAAGAAAATTCATATTAAGAGTAATATGAATTGCTTGCGAGGATCTAGTGACGTTTTGAATAGAGCAGTCATGTGGACGTTTTGCTGTTCTGCCCACTTGTGTGTGAAGAGACTGTGCCTGCATTGTGTTTTCATTATAGTTTGTTCATTGCATTACATATTATATCATCAAATCCAATTCACAGGATTCAGCAAAGCTTATTTTTTAAGAAAGTAAAACCAGTTTGTCATTTGTGCTGGATAAAGGATTTAAATGATGAATCCAAATTGTGTCCGTTAATAAACAATGTAACAACAAATCATTTTCTACAACACAAATCTAAAGTTGTGAAGTGTTTAACTTTGTGTTCGATTCCCAAACTAAATCAGATCGTTCCTTTCAATCCTTGTAAAGTTATGATGGTAAAATTGCAGCAAGTTAGCATCTGTTTTAACTGTAGCAAGTTAGCTGGTTAAGCTCAGAACAGAATCTTCTAGAAGCATAAACCACATCCACAGAGAACCTCCTCCTCCTTCATTCCCACTGACTGTGACGGGAACACGCTGATTCAGAAGTACACTGTTTGAAAACTGATGAATCAAGTCAGAGGTTCAGGAGAAAGGAGCCACTTCAACCTGAAATGTCTCCATTGGCTGAAATATACGACCCCGGGCACTACATCACCCTGAAGCCTCCACCTCCTCCAAAGGGCTTTATAAATATTACAAACTGTAAAGTGACGGAGAGTTGGCAGAACCAACGGAGACACCTCGGCCTTCGGCCTCTGCAAGAAGAAACGTGACACTGACAAACCCAGTGATGCCATTTTATTGTGCGTTTGAAAAGACAGATCACAGCAGTCATGTGTAGATGTAACCTGACTTTGTGTTGAGGTGATTCCTCATTAAAAGCTGCTGTATTTTCATTCCTCCACCTGAGCAACGCGCCTACTGCTCACTGTGTTTGTTTTCATAATCAGATTTGACTGCCGCCATTCAACCCCACGCAAATTCAGCTCACCTTCAGCAAACAGTTGTGAAGAAAGCACTTTAAATTGATGCGTTCTGTAAAACCTGCCAACGTGATAAACCACAATACAAATCTGCAGCTTTCAATGTAATAATCCTACAAATGAATTAGATTTCTCACAAACGTAACAGCAGTAGCTTTACTTGTTCCTGTCTAACCCGCTGGCAAACCTACAGTGGTTAATATCTATAACTCATATAGATGTGTCGGAAATATCCCAGAGTCCTTTCTCACACTTTATGACTCTTCTATAATTGTCCCACTGTGTATTTGTTATAACCTCATCCTGCTGAGCAGTGCAGACAGTCACCATTTAGCAAAAGCTTCAGTAGGTTGGGTTCTGGTGCTAAAACATGATCCACACATTCACAGCAGAACAATAACAACGTTCTGAACTTATTAATATGTTAAACGTAAGTAGGTTGTGAGAGTAACGTTGTTAAAGAGCGTGAAACAACATGAAGTGTGGATTTCACTCTGGAACTTTCTACTTTGTCTTTCAAATCCTCAAACCAGGACTTCAACTCAAACAAATCTATTGTATTGAATTTGTGTTATTCACAACAAATCTCCCATTGAAAATATACTTTATAATTGTGTTTAAGTATTTTTTCAAGATGGAAACCATCGAGCTTGGGACTGCGAGTCATCTCATGTCAAACTTCTCCTTTAGCACCAAGAAGACAGGATGCTTTTTTAAAGGGTTGTAATATGTGAAACATGAGTATTGCCTCAAGGGGAAATAAAGACAGACCGCTACTGGTTGGCAAATACAAATGTGCCAGTTTGAGCCCTTGCAGACATACTGGACATTTGCCACATGACAAGTTTGCCGCTATGAATAAACAATTAATCCAGGTGCTAGATATTTGAATGTATTTGTGTTTTCTTGTTATATTGTAGTTATCTATAATGAAGTTTAACTGTAAAACACTAACATCCTAGGAAGTTGATAGATCGCCAGCTGACGTGTTTTACTCCCCAATATCGGCCTCGACATCCGTCTCCTAAGATCCATATCGTTCAGGCTCCAGTTTGAAGAGTCGCCAGTGTTCAGCCCAGTTTCATTGAAAACCAGCAAGTGGAGACTGTGACTGTACCAAAGCACCAAACTGCTGACACAGCAACATCACAGACTCTAACCTTCAGGCGACGGCAGAAGACTAGTTCCCCTTTCATCTCGTGTTCACGGGTCTATCTGAGTGAAAGCACAGACGGGTTGGGTGCTGGTCGGGTCTGTGGATTGTTGTAGAAGGACACAGACACCATGAGGGGGGGAGAGGAACCTCAGGAGGTCATGATGGAGGAGGGTGTTGTAAAGAACCAACATTATGGTCCTGGTTGTGGCAAAGACACCTTGAAAGTGGTTTTATTCATGGTTTAATTGTTTGTCAGCAGGATTACACAAAAACTACAGTACAGGTTTTCACGAAACTAGGTGGAAGGTGATCAGAGAGAGAAACTATCTTTCTACATCCAAGATGGCTGCACGTACAGACCCCTCGCTGTACTTATTATGCTGCATACTTATATGTTCTGTTTTTGTGGGTACTTGTATGTTCTGTTTACACCGGGGATCAGAGAGAAACAGCTTTTCAACCCTGTCTACGTCCTGTACATTTGACTGTGTCCTTTGACTTTGACTATTTCATTTTGTGTTGGATCCGACCGAAGGGGCAGATCATTGAATTCGTTTTCACTCTCTTTAACATTGTGAGGTGGGTGTTTTGGGCATTTTCACCAACTTTCCAGGATATAATTCATGAATCTTGATGAAACTTTGAATCAGGGGGGAATTCCACTCTACTATGTTTTCTTTTGAACACGAATCAACTCTGTAGTTTGAGAGCTGCTAAATCTGAGAAGTTTAGAAAACGCTGCTGGCCCCGTTTTAGTTTGAAAACTCTTTGAGTCTGGACGAGCAGAAACAGAGTCGTTTGGAAACTGTGAGACAACAACTTGGTGATTGGGTATTTTTGGCCATCGCTGATTTGTCAGGCTCATATCACATGACCTCCTTCTGGAAGTTAGATTCTGATACAACTGTTTTCATGCACAGGAGACAAACTACTGTTCGAGTAATTCCTGTTTCAACATGCGATGTGTACGTGAGTGCACTGGGCATGGAGCCGATCAGTGTGAGCACGGTATGAGTGTCGATCTGGTTTATCTGCATTTCAACCACAGTTGGTCAAGTTTAGCACAAGCGTCACGAGCTCAGACGATCATACACTTACACTGACATTTTATTTATTTATGCCACAAATGGCCGAATGTACACAAAGGAAGTCGGATCTTTCCACTGACAACAAGAGATATATCTAAGTTAAGGAGGTAACTACTATATTAATCTTGAGTTCATTTCTGTGCGATCACTTTTAAACCTGCAGCAAGTTCAGGTCGGCTCTCTGTGATATGTTAAGAGGAAATTTGTAGGATATATCAAAAGTTTAAACTCAAGTTGCAGCATCCAATGATGTGATAATTTATCACTTATTGCTCTGAAGGTGGAGATGTTTAGGCTGCCCGTCCACGCCTGTGACTCGGTTGTTGGGCTCCTGTGCGAAAGAACATGTTATTCTAAAAATACCCTGGAGCTTACAGATCATGAAACTGTTAGATAATCCCAGAGAATTGGGACAGGCCATTAATCCAAACCCGGCTCTGCACGTCACGCCTCGGACCACTGGGAGAACACGATTTTTGAGAAGCCACAACAAAACAACCAGTTTGGTATGGGAGGTGGGGATGGGATGGGATGGGGGGGGGCTCACTGGGATGTGTTGTGGTCAGAGTTTAGTTTGGTATTTCGCTGGGAGGAGGGAGGGAGTGTCTGCAGGGCCCTGATGCAGCAGCACCGATCTGACAGCTGTGTTTATGTCTGGGAACAAACTACACAACACAGACACACACACACACACAGAGGAGGTAGAATGAGGCAGATGAGGCTCATGCATGCAGCTGCAACCACATCTGCAGGTTGACACCACACACACAGTAACACAAACACACACATATGACGTGCACAGGCAGGTGAACTCACTGGTTTTTCACCCATCGGCTCTGGTTGAACACCTCGTCCAGTTGAACCACAGCCTGGCCCAGGAACACGTCCAGCCCCATGAGCGCCCGGTGCATGACGGTGAGCACCAGCTCGCTGCCGCCGGCCGGGTAGCCGCTCCGCCCGGCGCCCTGCAGCACGCCGGGCTGCAGCTCGAAGGAGCACTCCTCCCTCCACTCCGGCTCCGTGGTCTTCTCCGCCACGCCGGTCGAGTACTTCTCCTTCCCCAGCTGGATGATGGCGTACACGTCGCTGGTGCCGTGCTTGCCCTTGCCCCGCAAGCCCCTGCCTCTGAGCACCGTCACCTGGACGTGCGTCGGTACCCATGCCTGCTCCTCCTCCTCCTCCACGGTTAGCGAGGACATGTCTGCAGCCGCCGCGCTCCCCGAGGCCACCGGGGGACAGGGGGGGTTCCGCTTCCTCCGGTCTGTGCGCTGTCACGTCAGCTCCGGGCTCGCTGGGCGCTGCCGCATTATGGCCGTGTGCTGTGTCCGGTTGTCTGCGGGGGAAGTGGCCGCGGTCGCCCGGCTGGTTCCGTGCCCTGGTCGCTGTGCTCTGCGGTAGCGGCAGCGTCGGTCCCCGCACGGCGCGTCTCCTCTGGCTGCCTCTCACCCGCCGCACGGGCCTCTCTCTGCGGGCAGCGACGTCACGCCTCTACCCTCCTTCTCCTGCAGGAAGTTCAACACATGGCCGCGCGTGCACACTGCTCCGTGCACGCCTCTGCTGGAATGTGGGGTGAAGCGAAGTGTCTGTCAAACACCAGCACCGGCTCCGGTACCCACTGGATGAGATGAGGGAGAATACGCCATCACTCTACTTACTAACTTTATTCATGTTGCACCTTTCAGATTAATCCAGGTCAAAGTTCTTAGATAAGTTCAGAGATCAAATCACACTCGTTAAAGATGTCAAAGTAAAAGATAATAAAAATGAGACGGAATGAAGAATAAGAAGAATGAAATCATAGATCCTGAATCTAACAGTTGCTCAGTGAGTTGTTTTATTGACACAAACGAATTCAAACATGTGGGTCCAAACAATAAAAGCATTTATATACAAAAAAAAGCTTTTCAAAGTTATTCAAATGTCAAATAATCGTCACTTCTATCACTGATTGTTCCCTGGATATTAAACCTGATGTTCACAAGATCCAGGTAATGGTTCTCTACCCAACCTTTATATCTATGATCCCAACCCACTGAACACATGTGAACCAAAGGAGGCCCGGAAATTTGTTTTATATCATATTTTGGATATATTTGCTGATTGGGCAACATAAGAGGATCGGAAGTGCATCATTGCCTGAAGCGGCCCACCTCCGTTTGCCATCTGTGAAAACATCTGGACGTGAAAGCTTTCACCATGACCTCACCTGAAGTCACCAGCTCAACACTGATGTCCCGTCGTGTTTTCTGGAGCTCAGGAAAAAGTTTTGTAATCCATAAGAAACTTAGAGATGGTAAATCCTACCTCCATTATCTCTAATTTGGATTATTCCATTTCCTTTTAGCTTCACTTCGTGGCTTCCAATACATTTCAGAACTGATTTTAAGATTTCGTGCTCTATGTGTGCCCGTTTGTGGCCTGATCCCCACTCTGTGGAACATTCTCCCTGAGGAGAGGGCGAAAGCCCCCGACCGAACCGGAATTGGAACCAGCAACCTTCTTGCTGAGAGGCGACCATGCTAAGTCTTACTGTGTGGAGGTTACATGCCCTCCCTGTGTCTACGTAGGTTCCCTAGTGTCCTCCTAGGCTCATTGGTTAATTGATGGTTGTTTGTCTGTGTGCGTTGGGCCTGTGATACACTGGTGACCAGGAAGCACCCCACCTTTCGCCCAGTGCCAGCTGGGATTAGCTCCAGCCCCCCGACCCTTAAAGGATTCACGGTACAGACAATGGAAGGATACATGGACTACACAGTGGCATATAAAGAAGACTCTGTGACACATATCTTTGAAAACCACTGGCCCCATTTCCTTCATCAGCACCGTGGGCAGGATTTACCGAAAGCCTCAAAGGTCACGAGGTCGACCTTGACTGTGATTGATAAACATCCTGTCGATGCCTCCACACGGTGGTTTCCAGTTTGCTGGATGTTTCCAGTGACAGTCAAACATCCCGACCACAGAGGATCACAACTCGTTTGAATAGAATCAACTTTTCCACCTTCATGTAAAGAAGCAGATGAAGTGAAGTTCTCTGCCTCACGTCGGCTGCTTGAGTCCGTTCAGGTTCTCACGTCCTGTGTGGAGCTGCGTGATGTTTTAATGCCGGCTCAGTGTTTTTTATTCTGGTCACCCCACTCAGAAGCAGCATCTCTCTCTCTCTCTCTCTCTTTGCAGCTGTCATCGTGAGGAAGACAGAATTTATTCCCCGTTGATTCGTCTGCCTCAGTTTCTCTGAACTCACTTGACCTGCTGCTGAGGAAGGCCTCATGTGACCCGGGGAGCGTGTGGGGTTATATCTGCCTGAGGGTGACGGATGGGGTTCACGATCACAGAACCGTGAATCTATTGACAAACAGTTTAAAGGGATAATTTATTTGAATTCACCTGCTGGATGACACCAAGTTACCTAGGCACCTGGGTCCTAACTATGGATGTGAATTTAAAAAGCAGCTCTCATGCGGTTTGGGGTTCAAAACCTTTGCCCGAGGGCACTTCAGCAGACACCTTACATTTATATTTATCCAACAGTTTTCTACTTGCTCGTGCAATCATCCTGTGCCACTGCAATTTACTTTATTACATTTCCATATAAACCACTACAGTGACGGGTGTTTATAATGTACATACTCAGCATTTTTGTATTAAAGGTTTTATTTTTATTCTATTGCCTTTTCCTTTATATTTGTAATCTATTGTCTACCCCAGTGTGTGAATCAATAAAGTTTTATCTTATCTTATATAATCTTATCTTATCTTAAAACACAACGACAGACTAAAGCACAGAATTGACTCAGAAAACACACAAATAAATTAAAAATCAAAACTGAAATTCAATTCGTACTTGACAATAAAGATCAGGTGCAAAACATAAGTTGAAAAAAACAACTGTAGTCGAATAAATATATACAAAATATGTAACAGATACATGTAGTTAGTTGCATTATAAGAAGATAGCTTAGCTTAGCTTAGCATAAAGACTGAAAACAAGGGGATACAGCTAGCCTGACGAAGCGAAGCCTACTGAATAAAAACACTAATAACATCCAGAAGCTTCACACAGGACTCAGTAGATTCAAGCAGATGCAGCAGATGCATCTGAAACTCCAAAGACTCCTCAGAGTTTGTTAAACGGTCTGAAACCGGTTGTTCGTCCCCGGATTTGCTCAAAACTTTCGGTTTCTGCCGCCCGCATATGAAATATCACTCTATGAGCCGATTGGTGTCCACGGGAGAAACCTCTTTCCGTCTCAGAGGGGTTCCTTGTGGGTATTTTGACACGAGCACTTGAGATTTTCCACTCAGGTAAAGACCGACTAAACAGACGGGCTCTGAAGTGGCAAAACGTGGAAGGGGGAGAAGAAGGCCTCGGTGCCTCTTAACAGATCTGTGTGTCCGTGACATTTGAAGCACAAGGACGTTGGAGAAGATAAAACAACAGTCATGTTTCTCTGGCTGAATTATCTCCTTCTTTTTAAACCCATTGAAGCTCCATCCTGCTTCAGTCCAGACATTTACCATCAGAGAGCTGAACCAGACCAGATGAAGCTTTTTCAATTTTCTCTCATCGTGCTATTAACCTTCCGACCCCCGCACAGTCAGGTTATCACGTCTTTTACATAAATCAATTTGCCCGTTGTGGTCACATTATTTCAGACACCGAACTGTTTTAATAACAAGTCAACATTAGCGGCGGTGATAATGAAGGCATGAGAATAAATGAGTTTTTTCGGAGCAGCGATGAAAGCAGGTGTTTCTGAGTGAATCAAATAAAGCGTTTGACCTTTTCCACCGGAGAGAAATTCAACGTGCAGAGTAGAAACGTGATGATAAACGCTGCAGCCTGAGTTGTGTGGGAATTTTCTGCGAGTTGGAAGAAGCCGCTGAGATATTGTTGAGCTCTGCCAAGTTTGAGTTTTGGCTGAGGAGAGAGAGCTGATTTTGGCAGAAGAAGAAAAAGAAGAATAAGAACGAGAAGGAGAAGAAGAAGGTTTGGTTGGTAGACGTCCAGATTCCTGAAAACTTGCATCAGGAATCATTGTAGAGATAAACGTTATGTTTTAAATCTGCCTGGATGGAAAGAGGGATTTGCTCTGAATTTTGATTCATCACGTTACATTAAATACTTCTCAAAGCAAATCTGGTCTGTGTCTGAAGTGTGTGATTGTCGTAACTAAGCATCTGACCTCAGAACGACTTCAATTACACAATCTATAAATCCTCGGGGTATCTACACAAATGAAAACACAATGATGTCTGTGCAGGAATGAGCAACACACACATGAATTATGAGGTTAACACTTGAATAAAACTCAGAAGTATCGTCTTGTTTTCTCATTTAAACACAAATAGTCCTTACAAATGTTCTTAATTACTGTATTTTTCATATCATATCAAACAGTTCTACTTCACTAAATCTATTAGATTTAAAGTTACTTTAATATATAAACACTGAAATCAGGGCTGGGATGTAGCAGAGTACATTTACTTCATAACTCTACATTTATTATGTGCCTCTACTTTACTTAAGATTTATTGGTAGGTACTTTTCATGTATATCAGCAACTATCTGTACTTTCGACACTTACCTTGAAAAAGGGCTGAAACCGATTCTGTTATTCTTTTATATTTTGTAAATAAATTATCTTTTATTTTGTCTATTTTTTTTATCTTATACTCTATACTTATTGTTTAGCGTGTTATGTTCCGTGCTGTTGTAAAAACTATACTATGGGTACTTTTACTTACATTTCCAAACGGCTGCCACCACTGCATGTAATGAACTTATAAAATACTGTTAAACATCACAGACTCCAACGATATAAACAGTTAAATAGTCCAATAATAATACAATAAAATAAAATGTAACACTCACACGACTGTACATCTATATGTTAAAGAAATTCCCCACATGCTTTCCTTCTACTACTGAAGTACTTCTGGGTTGAACTCTGGTTTTACAGAAACCAGCTGAAGCCTACAGCGCCCCCTGCTGGGCGTCACTCAGAGCAGCAGTTCTCCTCTGTGGAAACTCCTTCAGATTCTGTCCAGTGAAGCTGATTCACTCAAAGACTGATGATTCATTTCCTGCTGATCGATTTGTCCTCGTTGCTCTCGTCTCGTCACAGCTGACACGTTCTCCACTGGCGTCTTCTTTGTTTCAAAGGTCGAGAATAAACCTTCAAACTCCTCCTCCCGCAGAAGGTCATGTGATATGACCCCCCCCCACTCCAGAACAGCCACTAAAGGACCTCGTGAATAGATCAATTTTTACTCCACGACTTCAAATCCAATAGTATTTCCCAACGCAGGAGGTTTTAACACGCTGCTCATCTTCTAATCACACCGGACAGGAAACCTGCTCCAGAGCCATAAAGGCGTCTAACAGGCTCTAAACGAGGGCCCGGGACGTTTAGCAGTATTTTTTGACAAACTAATCTGTCTAATTAAGACATTATCTCCGCCAATCAGAGAGACGACAGGGAGATCTCCAGGCAAAGCCCCGTTGGGGGGGATCAGCTCGGAGCTTAGGGCCTCATCAAAGAGAGATTCCTCAGATACTCCTCGTCTATTCTGGAGCTGTCAATCATCCCCTCATCAGGCCCGAGCACTCGCACCGGAGCCCGACGCCGACAGCTGATACACAACCGCCGCTAATCCACATGTAAGATGGAGCGCTGTGATTGAACACACAAATAAACACACACACTATATGAGTAGATACGAGGGGCCAGCAGCTGCCCCACACACACACACACACACACACACACACACACACACACACACTCTCACATATGCACACACAGTTTGGTGGAGCCAAGAGAAACAGATAGCCGATGCTGGAGATGGATTCAGTTCAAGCAGCAGAGTGCAAATGGCCCACTTAGAGTTTAAACTGGGTAATTAGAAACCATAATCAGGGCTCACCTCCTCAGCCCAGATGAATGTAATGAAATGCTCGAGCACCGGACTCACAGCGACGCACATTCACAGGCTCGGACGCAGCTGTTGGTCCAGCTCAGCCCGACACATCGTCACAGATGACAACTACACAACTACACAACGCTACTTAGGTTCGCTCAACTTTAAGTTTTCAGAAGTTGTGTCAGAACGTTTCATCGCTTTGATTTGAAAACACTTGATTCATTTGTGTGCTACAAACTCAGTTTGACTCAACAGCAACGGATTCTATTCAAAGACGATGTATTGATTCACAGGTTTTTGTTTTTTATTTCATTGACTTCAATTGATTTTAAGCTAATTTGAATAAATGGCAGGAGTTTAACAGCTCAACTGCTTCCTGAGCTTTGTCCAGACATGAACTCTGGAAGTTCTTTCGTTAAATCGGTTGCAGACATCAAGTTTAGATTCAGAGGTTTTGAATCTCATCAGCGTCTCTCACGTGTGTGGTTCCTCGTTTTCACCCTGAGATATGAAACATTAATTTAGTCTTTTCAGTTTAGTCTCCATCTTGAATTAGAAGCATCATCAACTCCCTAAATCTGGAGAATGTCCTGAGCAGCTGACTCAACCATACAGGTTATTTATCTCTAGATGATGAGGAAAAGGAACGAATCAGATGTAAATATTGACCGTTTAATGTAAATGATAAATGTTGAAAACAGGAAATTGGAATAAACCGTTTGAACGTCTTCGGGAGATATATTCTGTGGGGCTGTTTCACAG